>JAKCOZ010000021.1:10000-30000 GCA_022605955.1 Rallus limicola
GCTAGAGCGGACTGAAGGGGTGTGGTTGAGGAGGGGGAGGGGAAGGGGCGTGGCGGTGTTCGGTCCGGGATGAGCTTTCGGCACCGGCCACGGCCCCGGCGCCGCTTCTTTGCAAGAGCGCTCCACGAGCCGATACTTTGTTTCCACTGGGGCATTGGGAGCCCGGCCAAGCGTGGCAGGGAGGGAGGCATCCGCTCCGCAGGCTCTGCTCTCCCCTTTAGGAATGATCCTGAAGCCTAAAGTGCGCTGGAGCCGACCGAAGGGGTGTGGTTGAGAAGGATGGGGGGGGGGGGGTGTGGTGTGTGTGTGACGGTGTTCGGTCCGGGATGACCTATGGGCCCCGCCGCCGCTTCTTTGCAGGAGCGCTTTAGGAGCGGTTACTTTGTTTCCACTTGTACCTGGGGAGCCCGGCAGATCCGGGCAGGGAGGGAGGCATCCGCTCGGCAGGCTCTGCTCTTCGTTTTAGGGATGACCCTGAAGCCTAAAGTGCGCTGGAGCGGACCGATGGGGTGGGGGGGTAGGAGGGGGGGGAGGAGAGTGGGGGGGGGGGAGGAGAGTGGCGGGGGGGGTGGCGGCGTTCGGCCCGGAAGAACTATGGACCCCGCCACCGCTTCTTTGCAGGAGCGCTTTACGAGCCGTTACTTTCTTTCCACTTGTACTTAAGGAGCCCGGCAGAGCGTGGCGGGGAGAGAGGCATCCGCTCGGCAGGCTCTACTCTTCGGTTTAGGGGTGACCCTGAAGCCTAAAGTGCGCTGGAGCGGAGTGAAGCGGTGTGGTTGAGGAAGGGGGGGGGGGGGGGAGGGGGCGTGGCGGTGTTCGGTCCGGGAAGAGCTTTCGGCCCCGGCGCCGCTTCTTTGCAGGAGCGCTTTAGGAGCGGTTACTTTGTTTCCACTGGGAGATTGGAAGCTCGGCCGAGCGTGGAAGCGAAGGAGGAATCCGCTCCGCAGGCTCTGCTCTCCCCTTTAGGAATGATCCTGAAGCCTAAAGTGCGCTGGAGCCGACCGAAGGGGTGTGGTTGAGAAGGATGGGGGGGGGGGGGGGGTGTGTGTGGGGAGGAGGGGAGTGGCGTGGGGTGGCGGTGTTCGGTCCGGGAAGAGCTTTCGGACCCTCCGCCGCTTCTTTGCAGGAGCGCTTAAGGAGCGGTTACTTTGTTTCCACTTGTACTTAAGGAGCCCGGCAGAGCCTGGCAGGGGGGGAGGGAGGCATCTGCTCGGCAGGCTCTGCTCTTCGGTTTAGGGATGACCCTGAAGCCTAAAGTGCGCTAGAGCGGAGTGAAGGGGTGCGGTTGAGGGGGGGGGGTGGGGGAGGAGGGGAGTGGCGGGGGAGAAGGTGGGGGGGGTGTGACGGTGTTCGGTCCGGGAAGAGCTTTCGGACCCTCCGCCGCTTCTTTGCAGGAGCGCTTTAGGAGCGGTTACTTTGTTTCCACTTGTACTTGGGGAGTCCGGCCGAGCCTAGCAGGGAGCGAGGCATCTGCTCGGCAGGCTCTGCTCTTCGGTTTAGGGATGACCCTGAAGCCTAAGGTGTGTTAGAGCGGAGTGAAGGGGTGCGGTTGAGGAGGTGGGGGGGGAGGGGGCGTGGCGGTGTAAGGTCCGGGGAGACTTTTCGGCCCCGGCCCCGGCCGCGGTGCCGCCGCTTCTTTGCAGGAGCGCTTTAGGAGCGGTTACTTTGTTTCCACTTGTACCTGGCGAGCCCGGCAGAGCCTGGCAGGGAGGGAGGGAGGCATCTGCTCGGCAGGCTCTGCTCTTCGGTTTAGGGATGACCCTGAAGCCTAAGGTGCGTTAGAGCGGAGTGAAGGGGTGTGGTTGAGGAGGTGGGGGGGGGAGGGGGCGTGGCGGTGTAAGGTCCGGGGAGACTTTTCGGCCCCGGCCCCGGCCGCGGTGCCGCCGCTTCTTTGCAGGAGCGCTTTACGAGCAGTTACTTTGTTTCCACTTGTACTTGGCGAGCCCGGCAGAGCGTGGCGGGGAGCGAGGCATCCGCTCGGCAGGCTCTGCTGTTCGGTTTAGGGATGACCCTGAAGCCTAAGGTGTGTTAGAGCGGAGTGAAGGGGTGCGGTTGAGGAGGGAGCGGGGGGGGGGAGGAGGGGAGTGGCGGGGGAGTGGGTAGGGGGGGGTGTGACGGTGTTCGGTCCGGGAAGAGCTTTCGGCCCCCGCCGCCCCTTCTTTGCAGGAGCGCTTTAGGAGCAGTTACTTTGTTTCCACTTGTACTTGGGGAGCCCGGCAGAGTCTGGCAGGGGGGAGGCATACGGCCGGCAGGCTCTGCCCTTTAGTTTAGGGATGACCCTGAAACCTAAATTGCGCTAGAGCGGACTGAAGGGGTGCGGGTGAGGGGGGGGGGGGGGGGGAGGGGAGGCGGCGTGGCGGATTACGGTCCGGGGAGACCTTTAGGTTCCGGCCCCGACCCCGGCCCCGGCCCCAGCCGCGGTGCCGGTTCTTTGCGGGAGCGCTCCACGAGCCGTTACTTTGTTTCCACTTGTACTTGGGGAGCCCGGCCGAGCGTGGCAGGGAGTGAGGCATCCGCTCCGCAGGCTCTGCTCTCTCCTTTAGGAATCATCCTGAAGGCTAAAGTGCGCTGGAGCCGACCAAAGGGGTGTGGTTGAGAAGGATGGGGGGGGGGGGGGGGGAAGTTGCGGGGACGGATTGGGGTGGGGGGGGTGGCGGTGTTCGGTCCGGGATGAGCTTTAGGACCCGGCGCCGCTTCTTTGCAGGAGCGCTTTAGGAGCCGTTACTTTGTTTCCACTTGTACTTGGGGAGCCCGGCAGAGCCTGGCAGGGGGGCGAGGCATCTGCGAGGCAGGCTCTGCTCTTCGGTTTAGGAATGACCCTGAAGCCTAAGGTGTGTTAGAGCGGAGTGAAGGGGTGCGGTTGAGGAGGGAGGGGGGGTGGGGGCGTGTGACGGTGTTCTTTCCGGGATGAGCTTTCGGACCCGACGCCGCTTATTTGCAGGAGCGCTTTAGGAGCGGTTACTTTGTTTACACTTGTACTTGGGGAGCCCGGCAGAGCCTGGCAGGGGGGGAGGCATCCGCTCCGCAGGCTCTGCTCTCTCCTTTAGGAATGATCCTGAAGCCTAAAGTGCGCTGGAGCCGACCGAAGGGGTGTGGTTGAGAAGGATGGGGGGTGGGGGGGGGAGTTGCGGGGAAGGATTGGGGAGGAGTGGCGGTGTTCGGTCCGGGATGAGCTTTCGGACCCGGCGCCGCTTCTTTGCAGGAGCGCTTTACGAGCCGTTACTTTGTTTCCACTTCTACCTTGGGAGCCCGGCAGAGCGTGGCAGGGAGGGAGGCATCCGCTCCGCAGGCTCTGCTCTCCCCTTTAGGAATGATCCTGAAGCCTAAAGTGCGCTGGAGCGGACCGAAGGGGTGTGGTTGAGAAGGATGGGGGGCAGGGGGTGGGAGGGGAGGGGGAGTGGCGGGGGGGTGGTGGTGTTCGGTCCGTGAAGGCCTATCGGCCCGCGCCGCCGCCTCTTTGCAGGAGCGCTCCACGAGCCGTTACTTTGTTTCCACTTGTACTTGGGGAGCCCGGCAGAGCGTGGCGGGGAGCGAGGCATGCCCTCGGCAGGCTCTGCTCTTCGGTTTAGGCGTGACCCTGAAGCCTAAAGTGCGCTGGAGCGGAACGAAGGGGTGCGGGTTGAGAAGGAGAGTGGCGGGGAGGAGGGGGGTAGTGGGGGGGGAGGGGAGTGGCGGGGGGTGTGGCGGTGTTCGGTCTGGGAAGAGCTTTCGGCCCCGGCGCCGCTTCTTTGCAGGAGCGCTTTAGGAGCGGTTACTTTGTTTCCACTTGTACTAGCGGAGCCCGGCCGAGCGTGGCAGGGAGGGAGGCATCCGCTCCGCAGGCGCTGCTCTCTCCTTTAGGAATGATCCTGAAGCCTAAAGTGCGCTGGAGCCGACCGAAGGGGTGTGGTTGAGAAGGATGGGGGGGGGGGGGGGGGGGGGGGGGAGTGTGGGGAGGAGGGGAGTGGCGTGGGGTGGCGGTGTTCGGTCCGGGAAGAGCTTTCGGCCCCGGCGCCGCTTCTTTGCAGGAGCGCTTTAGGAGCCGTTGCTTTGTTTCCACTTGTACCTGGGGAGCCCGGCAGATCCGGGCAAGGAGGGAGGCATCCGCTCGGCAGGCTCTGCTCTTCGGTTTAGGGATGACCCTGAAGCCTAAAGTGCGCTAGAGCGGAGTGAAGGGGTGCGGTTGAGGAGGTGAGGGGGGAGGGGGCGTGGCGGTGTAAGTTCCGGGGAGACTTTTCGGCCCCGGCCCCGGCCCCGGCCGCGGTGCCGCCGCTTCTTTGCAGGAGTGCTTTAGGAGCGGTTACTTTGTTTCCACTTGTACTTGGCAAGCCCGGCAGAGCCTGGCAGGGAGGGAGGCATCTGCTCGGCAGGCTCTGCTCTTCGGTTTAGGGATGACCCTGAAGATCGAAGCGCGCTGGAGCGGAACGAAAAAGGTGGGTCTGGGGGGCGTGGGGGGGGGGGGTGGGGTGTGTGAAGACGGAGGGGGGGACGGAGATGGGACGGTGTTCGGTCCGGGATGAGCTTTCGGCCCCCGCCGCCGCTTCTTTGCAGGAGCGCTTTAGGAGCCGTTACTGTGTTTCCACTTGTACTTGCGGAGCCCGGCAGAGCCTGGCAGGGGGGGGAAGGAGGCATCTGCTCGGCAGTCTCTGCTCTTTGGTTTAGGGATGACCCTGAAGCCTAAATTGCGCTAGAGCGGACTGAAGGGGTGCGGGTGAGGGGGGGGGGAGGCGGCGTGGCGGATTACGGTCCGGGAAGACCTTTAGGTTCCGGCCCCGACCCCGGCCCCGGCCCCAGCCGCGGTGCCGCTTCTTTGCGGGAGCGCTCCACGAGCCGTTACTTTGTTTCCACTTGTACTTGGGGAGCCCGGCCGAGCGTGGCAGGGAGGGAGGCATCCGCTCCGCAGGCTCTGCTCTCTCCTTTAGGAATCATCCTGAAGGCTAAAGTGCGCTGGAGCCGACCAAAGGGGTGTGGTTGAGAAGGATGGGGGGGGGGTGGGAGGGAGTTGCGGGGACGGATTGGGGTGTGGGGGGGGTGGCGGTGTGTTAGAGCGGAGTGAAGCCTAAGGTGTGTTAGAGCGGAGTGAAGGGGTGCGGTGTAGGAGGGGGGGGGTGGGGGTGGAGAAGCGGACTGGCGGGGGGGGGTGGGGGGGGGGTGTGTGACGGTGTTCGGTCCGGAAAGAGCTTTCGGCCCCGCCGCCGCTTCTTTGCAGGAGCGCTTTAGGAGCCGTTAGTTTGTTTCCACTTGTACTTGGGGAGCCCCGCCGAGCCTGGCAGGGAGCGAGGCATCTGCTCGGCAGTCTCTGCTCTTCGGTTTAGGGATGACCCTGAAGCCTAAGGTGTGTTAGAGCGGAGTGAAGGGGTGGGGTTGAGGAGGAAGGGGGGGGGATGAGGGGAGTGGCGTGGGGGGTCGTGGGGGGGCTGTGACGGTGTTCGGTCCGGGAAGAGCTTTCGGACCCGCCGCCGCTTATTTGCAGGAGCGCTTTAGGAGCGGTTACTTTGTTTCTACTTGTACTTGGGGAGCCCGGCAGAGTCTGGCAGGGGGGAGGCATCCGCTCGGCAGGCTCTGCTCTTCAGTTTAGGGATGACCCTGAAGCCTAAATTGCGCTAGAGCGGACTGAAGGGGTGCGGGTGAGGGGGGGGGGGGGGGGAGGCGGCGTGGCGGATTACGGTCCGGGGAGACCTTTAGGTTCCGGCCCCGACCCCGGCCCCGGCCCCAGCCGCGGTGCCGCTTCTTTGCGGGAGCGCTCCACGAGCCGTTACTTTGTTTCCACTTGTACTTGGGGAGCCCGGCCGAGCGTGGCAGGGAGGGAGGCATCCGCTCCGCAGGCTCTGCTCTCTCCTTTAGGAATCATCCTGAAGGCTAAAGTGCGCTGGAGCCGACCAAAGGGGTGTGGTTGAGAAGGATGGGGGGGTGGGGGTGGGAGTTGCGGGGACGGATTGGGGGGGGGGGGGGGGGTGGCGGTGTTCGGTCCGGGATGAGCTTTACGACCCGGCGCCGCTTCTTAGCAGGAGCGCTTTAGGAGCGGTTACTTTGTTTCCACTTGTACCTGGCGAGCCCGGCAGAGCGTGGCAGGGAGGGAGGGAGGCATCTGCTCCGCAGGCTCTGCTCTCTCCTTTAGGAATGATCCTGAAGCCTAAAGTGCGCTGGAGCGGACCGAAGGGGTGGGTTTGAGAAGGGGAGTGGCGGGGGGGGGAGGAGTGGAGTGGCGGGGGGGGAGGGATTGGCGGGGGGGGGAGGGATTGGGGGGGGGGGTGGGGGGGCTGGCGGTGTTCGGTCCGGGAAGAGCTTTCGGCCCCCGCCGCCGCTTATTTGCAGGAGCGCTTTAGGAGCGGTTACTTTGTTTCCACTTGTACTTGGCGAGCCCGGCCGAGCCTGGCAGGGAGCGAGGCATCTGCTCGGCAGGCTCTGCTGTTCGGTTTAGGGATGACCCTGAAGCCTAAGGTGTGTTAGAGCGGAGGGAAAGGGGTGCGGTTGAGGAGGGGGGGGGGGGGAGGGGAGTGGCAGGGGAGGGGGGGGTGGGTGTGACGGTGTTCGGTCCGGGAAGAGATTTCGGCCCCCGCCGCCGCCGCCGCCGCCGCCGCTTATTTGCAGGAGCGCTTAAGGAGCGGTTACTTTGTTTCCACTTGTACTTGGCGAGCCCGGCCGAGCCTGGCAGGGAGGGAGGGAGGCATCTGCTCGGCAGGCTCTGCTCTTCGGTTTAGGGATGACCCTGAAGCCTAAAGTGCGCTAGAGCGGAGTGAAGGGGTGCGGTTGAGGAGGTGGGGGGGGAGGGGGCGTGGCGGTGTAAGGTCCGGGGAGACTTTTCGGCCCCGGCCCCGGCCGCGGTGCCGCCGCTTCTTTGCAGGAGCGCTTTACGAGCAGTTACTTTGTTTCCACTTGTACTTGGGGAGCCCGGCCGAGCGTGGCAGGGAGCGAGGCATCTGCTCGGCAGGCTCTGCTCTTCGGTTTAGGGATGACTCTGAAGCCCGAAGTGCGCTGGAGCGGAACGAAAAAGGTGGGTCTGGGGGGGGGTGGGGGGGGGTGGGGTGTGTGAAGACGGAGGGGGGGACGGGGATGGGACGGTGTTCGGTCCGGCATGAGCTTTCGGCCCCCTCCGCCGCTTCTTTGCAGGAGCGCTTTAGGAGCAGTTACTTTGTTTCCACTTGTACTTGGGGAGCCCGGCCGAGCCTGGCAGGGAGCGAGGGAGGCATCTGCTCGGCAGGCTCTGCTCTTCGGTTTAGGGATGACCCTGAAGCGTAAGGTGTGTTAGAGCGGAGTGAAGGGGTGGGGTTGAGGAGGGAGGGGGGGGGGGGAGGAGGGGAGTGGCGGGGGAGTGGGTGGGGGGGGGTGTGACGGTGTTCGGTCCGGGAAGAGCTTTCGGCCCCGGCCGCCGCTTCTTTGCAGGAGCGCTTTAGGAGCAGTTACTTTGTTTCCACTTGTACTTGGGGAGCCCGGCCGAGCCTGGCAGGGAGCGAGGGAGGCATCTGCTCGGCAGGCTCTGCTCTTCGGTTTAGGGATGACCCTGAAGCGTAAGGTGTGTTAGAGCGGAGTGAAGGGGTGGGGTTGAGGAGGGAGGGGGGGGGGGGAGGAGGGGAGTGGCGGGGGGGGTCGTGGGGGGGCTGTGACGGTGTTCGGTCTGGGAAGAGCTTTCGGATCCGCCGCCGCTTATTTGCAGGAGCGCTTTAGGAGCGGTTACTTTGTTTCCACTTGTACTTGGCGAGCCCGGCCGAGCCTGGCAGGGAGCGAGGCATCTGCTCGGCAGGCTCTGCTCTTCGGTTTAGGGATGGCCCTGAAGCCTAAAGTGCGCTAGAGCGGAGTGAAGGGGTGCGGTTGAGGAGGGGGGGGGGGGAGGGGGGCGTGGCGGTGTACGGTCCGGGGAGACCTTTCGGTTCCGGCCCCGGCCCCGGCCGCGGCGCCGCTTCTTTGCGGGAGCGCTCCACGAGCCGTTACTTTGTTTCCACTTGTACTTGGGGGGCCCGGCCGAACGTGGCAGGGAGGGAGGCATCCGCTCCGCAGGCTCTGCTCTCTCCTTTAGGAATCATCCTGAAGGCTAAAGTGCGCTGGAGCCGACCGAAGGGTTGTGGTTGAGAAGGATGGGGGGGGGGGGGTGGGGAGTTGCGGGGACGGATTGGGGTGGGGGGTGTGGCGGTGTTCGGTCCGGGATGAGCTTTCGGCCCCGGCGCCGCTTCTTTGCAGGAGCGCTTTGGGAGCGGTTACTTTGTTTCCACTTGTACTTGGGGAGCCCGGCAGAGCGTGGCGGGGAGCGAGGCATGCCCTCGGCAGGCTCTACTCTTCGGTTTAGGGATGACCCTGAAGCCTAAAGTGCGCTGGAGCGGACCGAAGGGGTGGGGTTGAGAAGGAGAGTGGCGGGGGGGAGGAGGGGAATGGCGGGGGGAGTGAGTGGGGGGGGAGTGTGGCGGTGTTCGGTCCGGGAAGAGCTTTCGGCCCCGCCGCCGCTTCTTTGCAGGAGCGCTTTAGGAGCCGTTACTTTGTTTCCACTGGGAGATTGGGGGCTCGGCAGAGCGTGGCAGGGAGGGAGGCAGGCATCCGCTCCGCAGGCTCTGCTCTCCCCTTTAGGAATGATCCTGAAGCCTAAAGTGCGCTGGAGCGGACCGAAGGGGTGCGGGTTGAGAAGGATGAGGGGGAAGGGGAGTGGTGGGGGGGGAGGGGAGTGGCGGGGGGATGGCGGTGTTCGGTTCGGGAAGACCTATCGGCCCCGCTGCCGCTTCTTTGCAGGAGCGCTTTAGGAGCCGTTACTTTGTTTCCACTTGTACTTGGCGAGCCCGGCAGAGCCTGGCAGGGAGGGAGGCATCCGCTCGGCAGGCTCTGCTCTTCGGTTTAGGGATGACCCTGAAGCCTAAAGTGCGCTGGAGCGGAACGAAGGGGTGGGGCTGAGGGCGGGGGTGGCGGGGGCGGGGGAGAAGGGAAGTGGCGGGGGGGCGGGGGGGGGGGGGGGAGTGGGGGGAGGGTGTGTGGTGGTGTTCGGTCCGGGAAGACCTATCGGCCCCGGCGCCGCTTCTTTGCAGTAGCGCTTTACGAGCCGTTACTGTGGAAAACGCTGAATTGTGGCTTTTGCAAACTGAAATTCTGTATTGTATATTCTTTTGCTGACTTGTGAATTAGGCCTGCCTTGTCAGAAATACTTTTTGTAGGGAATTTAGGATTGTTAATATAGTTTTGCTGTTAGTTGTGTTAAAAGAATTAGTGCAAAATCTCTCTCTCAAACAAGGGTTCATTTCAAATACACAGCTCTGCTCTGAATAAGTAAACCCAGTACTGATAAGGAGGAAACATCCCAACGAAGGTTATACCTGGTATAGATAAGAAGAAAACATCCCAAGGATGACTGTGCGTATCTGAAACAATCACAACACAACTACGCATGTGCCAGGGAAAGAAGGTTAAAAGTTCAACCTGAGGACGACTTCGAGCCTTCATCACTGAGACCCCCTGATGACCACCACCACCACCACCAGACAGTACGCAGGCGCAACTGGGAGGAGTTTATGGAAACGACTTCTTGGGACTCATTTTAATACGAAGCGGGACAGGTCACGAATATGTATAGGTATAGGAGATGACCTAATGATTTTGGACAGAATATTGTATAAAAATGCCACGAACTCTGACCAAAAGTGTGCCTACTTTGTTAGGTAACCCGCTCTTGCAAGAACGTATAGTAAATTACTGCTTCACTAATGTGTCTAACTCGAGTCCTTTTTTTTAGGACCCTTTTCCCATTTCTAACATTACTTTGTTTCCACTTGTACTTAGGGAGCCTGGCAGAGCGTGGCAGGGAGGGAGGCAACTGCTCGGCAGGCTCTGCTCTTCGGTTTAGGGATGACCCTGAAGCCTAAAGTGCGCTGGAGCGGAACAAAGGGGTGTGGTTGGGGGGGGGGGACGGGGACGGGATGGGATGGTGTTCGGTCCGGGAAGAGCTTTCGGCCCCGCCCCCGCTTCTTTGCAGGAGCGCTTTAGGAGCGGTTACTTTGTTTCCACTTGTCCTTAGGGAGCCCGGCAGAGCGTGGCAGGGAGGGAGGCATCTGCTCGGCAGGCTCTGCTCTCCCCTTTAGGAATGATCCTGAAGCCTAAAGTGCGCTGGAGCGGACCGAAGGGGTGTGGTTGAGAAGGAGGGGGGGTAGGGAGGGGAATGGCGGGGGGGGGGGGTGCAGGGCTGGGGTTGGGGAGTGGCGGGGGGTGTGGGTGTGGCGGTGTTTGGTCCGGGGGGACCTATCGGCCCCGGCGCCGCTTCTTTGCAGGAGCGCTTTAGGAGCCGTTACTTTGTTTCCACTTGTACTTAGGGAGCCCGAGCGGACCGAAGGGGGGCGGGGCTGAGAGGGGGGTGGGGAGGGGGGGGGCCCGACCTCCTCTGCTCTCCTCTCCTGTTTAGCAATGACCCTAAACCCTATCGTGTGCGGGAGCAGCTCGTGGGGTGGGGGTGGGGGAGTGGAGGTGAGCTGGGGGGGATGAGGGAGGAGGGCGGTGTTCTGTCCAGGAAGATCTTTCAGCCCCGGCACCGGTTCATTTTTGGGAGCTTATTAGGAGTGGATTCATTTTGTTAGCACTTGTAGAAGTAGGCCCCAGCAGAGGTTGGCAGTGAGTTAGGCTGCTCAGCTCCCGTGGCTGAGAATGCGCCTGAACCCCCAAAGTGGTTGGGGCTACCTGGGAGTGGGGGGGTGTTGTGGGGTAAGGGTCCGTGTGTGTGTTCAGTCAAGGAACAGCTTTTGAACTGAGACGCTTAAAAGGAGTTTTCTTTTTTATTTTTTCTTAAGACGACTTCTATTAGGCCCCGGCAGAGGCTGACAGAGAGCTAGGCCTCGGCTTGGCCTGCCCTGCTCCCTTGTTTAGGGATGCCCCTGAACCCCAATGTTAGGTGCAGCCCCTCATGGGGCTACCTGGGCTTAGGGGTGTGGTGCGGGAATGAGGGGCTGTGTGGGTGTCCAGTCCCCGGAAGATCTGTCACCCCGGGAAGTTTATTAGGAACTTCTTTTTTCCTTTCTTTAAGACTCCTTCAAGTAGGCCCTGGCAGAGGCTGGCAGTGGGATAGGAGGCCTCTGCTGGGCCTGCTCTGCTCCTGTGGCTTAGCATGCCCCTGAACCTTACAGTGCTCTAAAGCGGCTCCTGGGACTACCTACTGGAAGGGTGGGGGTGGGGGTTCAGTCCAGGAAGAGCTTTCCGCTCCAGGATCTTATTAGGAGTTTCTTTCTGTTTTTTTACCCCTTTTAAATGCAGGCCCCGGCAGAAGCTGGGGGTGAGCTAGGCCTCTGCCAGGCCTGCTCTGCTCCTGTGGCTTAGCATGCCCCTGAACCTTACAGTGCTCTAAAGCGGCTCGTGGGCCTACCTACTGGAAGGGTGGGGGTGGGGGTTCAGTCCAGGAAGAGCTTTCCGCTCCAGTATCTTATTAGGAGTTTCTTTCTGGTTTTTTACCCCTTTTAAACGCAGGCCCCGGCAGAGGCTGGGGGTGAGCTAGGACTCTGCCGGGCCCGCTCTGCTCCTGTGGCTTAGCATGCCCCTGAACCTTACAGTGCTCTAAAGCGGCTCGTGGGCCTACCTACTGGAAGGGTGGGGGTGGGGGTTCAGTCCAGGAAGAGCTTTCCGCTCCAGGATCTTATTAGGAGTTTCTTTCTGGTTTTTTACCCCTTTTAAACGCAGGCCCCGGCAGAGGCTGGGGGTGAGCTAGGCCTCGGCCGGGCCCGCTCTGCTCCTGTGGCTTAGCATGCCCCTGAACCTTACAGCGCTCTAAAGCGGCTCGTGGGCCTACCTACTGGAAGGGTGGGGGTGGGGGTTCAGTCCAGGAAGAGCTTTCCGCTCCAGGATCTTATTAGGAGTTTCTTTCTGGTTTTTTACACCTTTTAAACGCAGGCCCCGGCAGAGGCTGGGGGCGAGTTAGGCCTCTGCCGGGCCTGCTCTGCTCCTGTGGCTTAGCATGCCCCTGAACCTTACAGTGCTCTAAAGCGGCTCGTGGGCCTACCTACTGGAAGGGTGGGGGTGGGGGTTCAGTCCAGGAAGAGCTTTCCGCTCCAGGATCTTATTAGGAGTTTCTTTCTGGTTTTTTACCCCTTTTAAACGCAGGCCCCGGCAGAGGCTGGGGGTGAGCTAGGCCTCTGCCGGGCCTGCTCTGCTCCAGTGGCTTAGCATGCCCCTGAACCTTACAGCGCTCTAAAGCGGCTCGTGGGCCTACCTACTGGAAGGGTGGGGGTGGGGGTTCAGTCCAGGAAGAGCTTTCCGCTCCAGGATCTTATTAGGAGTTTCTTTCTGGTTTTTTACCCCTTTTAAACGCAGGCCCCGGCAGAAGCTGGGGGTGAGCTAGGCCTCTGCCGGGCCTGCTCTGCTCCTGTGGCTTAGCATGCCCCTGAACCTTACAGTGCTCTAAAGCGGCTCGTGGGCCTACCTACTGGAAGGGTGGGGGTGGGGGTTCAGTCCAGGAAGAGCTTTCCGCTCCAGGATCTTATTAGGATCTACAGGGGTTTTTTCACCCTTGTAAAAGCATGCCCGGGCAGAGGCTGGCAGTGAGTTCGGCCACTGCTCGGCCTGCTCTGCTCCCATGTTTAGGAATGTCCCTGATCACCTAAGGTGCTCTAAAGGGGCTCGTGGTCTTGCCTGGAAGTGTGGGGGTGGGGGTTCAGTCCAGGAAGAGCTTTCCACCCCGGGAGGTTGTTAGGAGTTTCTTTTATTTTTTTTACCCCTTGTAAAAGCATGCCCCGGCAGAGGCTGGGGGTGAGCTAGGCCTCTGCCGGGCCTGCTCTGCTCCTGCGGCTTAGCAAGCCCCTGAACCTTACAGTGCACTAAAGGGGCTCGTGGGCCTACCTGGTAGTGTGGCGGTGGGTGTTCAGTCTAGGAAGAGCTTTCCGCCCCAGGATCTTATTAGGAGGTATGTTGTAGTTTGTTTTTTTTTACCCCTTGTAAAAGCACACCCCTTTTAAATGTAGGCCCCGGCAGAGGCTGGCGGTGAGCTAGGTCTCTGCCTGGCCTGCTCTGCTCCTGAGGCTTAGCAAGCCCCTGAACCTTACAGTGCACTAAAGTGGCCCGTGGGCCTACCTACTGGAAGGGTGGGGGTGGGGGTTCAGTCCAGGAAGAGCTTTCCGCCCCAGGATCTTATTGGAGTTGAGCTTTCGGCCTGGGCCCGCTTCTGTGATCAATAACCCACAATACACCCAAGCCTTTCTTGCCCAAAGCAGCCTACATACCACTGTCCCCAGCTCACCTTCTCTGAGAGCCTAGCAGTGAGCGCAACAACATCCCACTAGCAAGACAGGTCAAGGTATAGCCCATGAAGGGGAAGAAATGGGCTACATTTTCTAAAATAGAAAACCCAATGAAAAGGAGCTTGAAACAGCCCCTAGAAGGAGGATTTAGCAGTAAAGAGGGGCAAGAATACCCTCTTAAACTTGGTCCTGGAGCACGTACATACCGCCCATCACCCTCTTCATAACTACTAAACACCCGTAACTAACACAGACATTAAGTTAAAAGATGAGGTAAGTTGTAACAAGGTAAGTGTACCGGAAGGTGCACTTAGCACCAAGGCGTAGCTATAACACCAAAGCATTCAGCTTACACCTGAAAGATGTCTACCTGCCCTAGACCGCCTTGAAGCCTATTCTAGCCCGACTATTATATTACCCACAAATAACAAAAAACTTACTTAAAATAAAACTAAACTAAAACAGTCTCCTGTCTAAGTATAGGCGATAGAAAAGACACTAGGAGCAATAGACCTATAGTACCGCAAGGGAAAGTTGAAATAATAATGAAAACTTAAGCAACAAACAGCAAAGACAAACCCTTGTACCTTTTGCATCATGATCTAGCAAGAATAATCAAGCAAAATGAATTTTAAGCTTGCCACCCCAAAACCCAAGCGAGCTACTCTCAAGCAGCTATCTTTGAGCAAACCCATCTCTGTGGCAAAAGAGTGGGAAGACTTGTTAGTAGAGGTGAAAAGCCTACCGAGGTGGGTGATAGCTGGTTGCCCGCGAAATGAATGTAAGTTCTCCTTTAATTTTACCTCCCAGACTCAACTACTTACCCGTAGCAAATTAAGAGTAATTTAAAGGAGGTACAGCTCCTTTGAAACAGAACACAACCTCCCCCAGAGGATAAGCCAAACACCCTAAACTTGTAGGCCTTTAAGCAGCCACCAACAGAGAGTGCAACAAAGCTCCTCATATTAAAAGATCTAAGAGTTTATGCGACTCCCTCATCCATAACAGGCTAACCTATCAAAAATAGGAGCATTAATGCTAGAATAAGAAACTAAGAAACCTCCTTCTAAAGCACAAACTTACATCTCACATTATTAACAGGCTCGCTAATACCCCAACCACTACAAGACCAACTATTCAACACCCTGTTAGACCAACCCAGGAGTGCTTAACTAGAAAAATTCAAACTTGTAAAAGGAACTATGCAAATCCAAGACCCAACTGTTTACCAAAAACATAGCCTTCAGCAAAACCAAGTATTGAAGGTGATGCCTGACCAGTGACACTGAGTTTAACAGCCACGGTATCCTAACCGTGCAAAGGTAGCGCAATCAATTGTCCCATAGATTGAGACTTGTATGAATAGCCAAATGAGGTCTTAACTGTCTCTTACAGGTAATCAGTGAAATTCATCTCCCTGTGGAACTTAAAAACCACCAGCCACTCTACAGACCAAATAAAAGCCTACCAGGCTCACTACCAATAGATGATTGGCTCACATTTTTCGGTTGGGGCGACCTTGGAGAAAAACATATCCTCCAAAAATAAGACCACCCCTCTTGAGCGAGATCAACCACTCAAAGTACTAACAGTAACGAGACCCAGCATAGCTGATCAATGATCCAAGCTACCCCAGGGATAACAGTGCAATCCCCTTCAAGAGCCCATATCGACAAGGGGGTTTACGACCTCGATGTTGGATCAGGACATCCTAATGGTGCAGCTGCTATTAGGGTTCGTTTGTTCAACAATTAACTAGTCCTACGTGATCTGAGTTCAGACCGGAGCAATCCAGGTCGGTTTCTATCTATGATTAAACCTTTCCCAGTACGAAAGGACGAGAAAAGTAAGGCTGATACCTCAAGCACGCCTTCCCTAAAAGTAATGAATACATCTAAATTACCAAAAGGATAACCACCAGTCCTAAACAAGGACAGCTAGCGTGGCAGAGCTTGGTAAATGCAAAAGGCCCATACCCTGAAAATGACAGTTCAACTCCCTCCCTTGCTAATGAACCCACGTGCAAGCCTAATCTTCTCCATAAGCCTGATCTTGGGAACAACAATTACAATCTCAAGCAACCACTGAAGAATAGCCTGAACCGGACTAGAAACCGACACCCTAGCTATTATCCCCCTCATTTCAAAATCCCACCACCCACGAGCTACCGAAGCGGCAATCAAATACTTCCTAGTCCAAGCAGCTGCATCCACACTACTACTATTTTCCAGCACAATCAATGCCTGACATACAGGACAATGAGACATCTCACAACTAACCCAACCAACAGCCTCTATCCTACTAACAACAGCAATCTCAATAAAACTAGGCCTAGTACCATTCCACTTCTGATTCCCAGAAGTACTTCAAGGCTCATCCCCCATCACCGCCCTCCTTCTTTCCACAATAATGAAACTCCCTCTGATCACTATCATAATGTTAGTGTCTCACTCACTCAACCCAACCTTGGGTAACATTATGTGAGAGAGATAGCTAACTACACTAGCTATCCTCTCAGCAGCTCTAGGAGGCTGAATGGGACTAAACCAAAATCTTTCTCATCCATCTCTCACCTAGGATGAATCACCATTATCATAATTTACAACCCCAAACTAACTCTACTAACTTTCTACCTTTACTGCCTAACAACCATTCCTATCTTCCTCACTATCAACACAACCCAAACCCTCAAATTAGCAGCAATAATAACTTCATGAACAAAAATACCTGCAATAAATGCAGCTCTAATGCTCACACTACTCTCCCTAGCACGACTCCCACCCCTTACAGGTTTCTTACTAAAATGACTCATTATCCAAGAACTAACCAAACAAGAAATAACCCACATAGCCACAGCCATGGCCGTATTATCCCTACTAGGACTATTCTTTTATCTCTGCCTAGCATATTACTCCACAATTACTCTTCCACCTAACCCCATAAACCGCATCAAACACTGGCATATTAATAAACGAACAAATGCCCTAATAGCCATCCTTACATCATTATCAACCCTCCTTCTACCCTTATCACCCATAAGGCCTCCAAAGCCTTAAACAAGACTTAAACCCTCTTAGTTTCTGCTAAGACACGCAAGACACTATCCTGCATCTCCTGAATGCAACCCAGATAGTTTAATTAAGCTATGGCCTTGCCCAGATAGATGGGCCTCGATTGCACAAACATCCTAGTTAACAGCTAGGAGCCCTAAACCAGCAAGATTCTATCTACCAAAAACAACCAATAGACCTTGGCACAATCTTAATGTGCACCAATGAGCTTGCAACTCAACATGAACTTCACTACAAGGTCGATAAGAAGAGGAATTAAACCCCTGTAAAAAGGTCTACAACCTAATGCCTTAACAGCCATCTTACCCATGACATTCATTAATCGATGATTATTCTCAAACAACCATAAAGTAATCAGAATACTCTACTTAATCTTTGGAGCATGAGCCAGCATAATTGGCACCGCCCTCAGCCTACTTATCCGAGCAGAACTAGAAAAAACCTGGTACCCTACTAGGAGATGACCATATCTATAATGTAATTGTCACTGTCCATGCCTTCCTAATATTTTTTATAGTAATACCAATCATAATCGGAGGCTTTGGCAATTGACTAGACCCTCTCATAATTGGAGTCCCAGACATAGCCTCCCCCCTTCCTTCCTACTACTCCTAGCATCCTCCACAGTAGAAGCAGTGGCAGGAACAGGTTGAACAGTCTATCCTCCATTAGCTGGTAACCTAGCCCATGCAGGAGCCTCAGTAGACCTAGCTATCTTCTCACTCCACCTAGAGTGTGTATCATCCATCCTGGGTGCAATTAACTTCATCACGACTGCCATCAATATAAACCCCCCAGCCCTCTCTCAATACCAAACCCCCTTATTCTTATGATCTGTCCTCATCACTGCTGTCCTATTACTACTATCCCTCCCTGTCCTCAACACCGGTATTACTATACTTCTAACTGACCAAAACCTAAACACCACATTCTTCGACCCTGATGGAGGAGGGGACCCAATCCTATACCAACATCTTTTCTGATTCTTTGGGCACCCAGAAATCTATATCCTTATCCTCCCTGGATTTGGAATCATTTCCCACATTGTCACATACTATGCAGGAAAAGAAGAGCCATTCGGCTATATAGACATAGTATGAGCCATACTTTTCATCGGATTCTTAGGCTTCATCGTATGAGCTCACCACATATTCACAGTTGGCATAGATGTTGATACCCCAGCATACTTTACATCAGCAACAATAACTGCCATCCCAACCAGAATCAAAGTCTTCAGTTGACTAGCTACACTCCACGGAAGAACAATCAAACGAGACCCACCAATAATTTGAGCTCTAGGCTTCATCTTCCTATTTACCATTGGAGGCCTAACAGGAATTATCCTAGCAAACTCTTCCCTAGACATTGCCCTGCACGACACATATTACACGACTGTGGGCGTGGCGATGTTGGGTCCGGGATGAGCTTTCGGCTCCAGCCTCGCTTCTTTGCAGGAGGACTCAAGGAGCGGTTGGTCACCAGTTCGCCCTGGCACCACACGGGGGGGGCCGCCGGTTTACCCGAGCGGTAAAACGACAGCGTCCCTCCGGTCTATCGGCTTCCAGAAGCGGTTGTCAGGTCTACCCGACTCACGAGTGGAACTTTGTCTCTCCCCTGGTGTGGAGAGGCCGGCAGTCCTGGTTTTTTTTACAGAGGAGTCCCTGTTTTTCGCCGCCTCCAGTTTGGTCGTGGTAAACTCTTGCGTTGTTTGGCGCCCCTTCCCGTCGGTCAGATGTCTGTCTCTTGGAGCTTTTCGGGGGAGGAGGCGTCTATCTCCGTCCTACGAGTGCGAGCGGTGACTCGCCTCGAGGGCAATTTGGGAGAGCGGCTGCTACCTGCGCGAGACTGCTGCAGGAAAGGCCAGCTAGGCGGCTTTCTCGGCGGGTTTTATCCTGGGTGGCTGAAACCAATCTTGGGTTTTCGGCCTGGCCTAGTGTGATCTCATGTTTAGAAATAACCTTGAACGCGGTAGTGCTTTTTTCGCCCCATGTAAAGGCAGGCCTCGGCAGAGGCTGGCGGTGAGCTAGGCTTCTGCTGGGCCTGCTCTGCTCCTGTGGCTTAGCATGTACCTTTAATCTTACAGTGCACTGAAGGGTCTCGTGGGCCTACCTACTAAAAGGGTGTGTGGGGAGGGTTCAGTCCTGGAAGAGCTTTCTGCCCCAGGATCTTAGTAGGATCTACAGGGTTTTTTTTCGCCCCTTGTAAAAGCATGCCCGGGCAGACGCGGGAAGCGAGTTAGGCCACTGCTCGGCCTGCTCTGCTCCCATGTTTAGGAATGTCCCCGATCACCTAAGGGGCTCGTGGACTTGCATAGAAGCGTGGGGGTTTGAGGGTTCAGTCAAGGAAGAGGTTTCCGCCCCAGGATCTTATTGGAGTTGAGCTTTCGGCCTGGGCCCGCTTCTTTTGAGGAGCTCCTTAGGAGCGGTTTCTTTGTTACCATTTGTAAAAGGAGAGCCTGGCAGGGAGGGTGTCATGCTCTCGGCCTGCTGTGGTCTCCCGTTTTTTCAAGTGCACTGGAGCGGCTCGGCGGGTGGGCGTGGCGGTGTTCGGTCCGGGAAGAGCTTTCGGCCCCGGCGCCGCTTCTTTGCCGGGAGCGCTTTAGGAGCCGTTACTTTGTTTCCACTTGTACTTAGGGAGCCCGGCAGAGCGTGGCAGGGAGGGAGGAGGGAGGCATCCGCTCCGCAGGCTCTGCTCTCTCCCTTCTAGGAATGACCCTGAAGCCTAAAGTGTTGTTGGATCGCACCGAAGGGGGTGAGGCTGAGAAGAGGGAGTTAGGGGGGGGGGGGGGGGACGGTGTTGGGTCCGGGGATGACCTTTCGGTCCCGGCCTCGCTTCTTCGCAGGAGGACTCTAGGAGCGGTTAGCCACCGGTTCGCCCTGGCACCGCGCGGGGGTGTGGGGGGCCGCCGGTTTACCCGCGCGGTAAAACGACAGCGTCCCTCCGGTCTATCGGCTTCCAGAAGCGGTTGTCAGGTCTACCCGACTCACGAGTGGAACTTTGTCTCCCCTGGTGGGGAGAGCCCGTCAGTCCTGGTGTTTTTTACAGAGGAGTCGCTGTTTTTCGCCGCCTCCAGTTTGGTCGTGGTAAACTCTCGCGTTGTTTGGCGCCCCTTCCCGTCGGTCAGATGTCTGTCTCTTGAAGCTTTTCGGGGGAGGAGGCGTCTATCTCCGTCCTACGAGTGCGAGCGGTGACTCGCCTCGAGGGCGATTCCTGAGAGCGGCCGCTACCCGCGCGAGACTGCCGTAGAAAGGGCGAGCTAGGCGGCTTTCTCGGCGGGTTTTGGCCCCGGTGGCCCGGCACCGTTCCTGCTCGTTCGGCACGGCAGCGACCCGCCCCCCCTTTTGGCTCATCCTGATCCGAGCCGGTGTGTGGGGTATCCCCGATGGGTCGAGATTCGTAAGGGAGCCGTGGCCGAGGGCAGAGTGCGGCGGCCGTTGTCTTACCGGTACGCTGAAAAGCGTGTTGCGGGGCGGAGGCCGTCACGAGAGAGCGCTGGAAGCCCGTGGGGTTGGCGAGAGCACACGAAGGGGGAGCCCCCCGAATGTCCTACCCCCGGCCGCGGAGAGCGCAGGATTCGATCGGGCGAGGTTGGCGGCGCCTTGCCCTTTATTCCTCTGTTCCCAAGCTGGAGCCCGTTGCGATGAGTTGCGAGTTGAAGACCGGTGGCCGGTGGCGGTCTCTGGCACTCTCGAACGCTGAAAAGCTCGGTGGCGGGGTGTGCTCTGCTTTCGGCTTGACTCTCACCCTCTCCGCGATGGTAGAGGTG
>JAKCOZ010000021.1:42500-77500 GCA_022605955.1 Rallus limicola
CCTGAAAGCCTAAACTGCGTTGCAGCGGACCGAAGGGGTGGGGTTGAGAAGGATGGGGGGGAGTGGGAGGGGAGTGGTGGGGGGGTGGCGGTGTTCGGTCCGAGAAGACCTATCGGCCCCGGCCGCCGCTTCTTTACAGGAGCGCTCCACGAGCCGCTACTTTGTTTCCACTGGGAGATTGGGAGCCCGGCAGAGCGTGGCGAGGAGCGAGGCATCTGCTCGGCAGGCTCTGCTCTTCGGTTTAGGGATGACCCTGTAGCCTAAACGGCGTTAGAGCGGAGTGAAGGGGCGCGGTTGAGGAGGGGGGGGGAGCAGTGGAGTGGCGGAGGGGGGGGCTGTGACGGTGATCGGTCCGGGATGAGCTTTCGGACCCGCCGCCGCTTATTTGCAGGAGCGCTTTACGAGCCGTTACTTTGTTTCCACTTGTACTTGGGGAGCCCGGCAGAGCGTGGCGGGGAGCGAAGCATCCGCTCGGCAGGCTCTGCTCTTCGGTTTAGGGGTGACACTGAAGCCTAAAGTGCGCTAGAGCGGACTGAAGGGGTGTGGTTGAGGAGGGGGAGGGGAAGGGGCGTGGCGGTGTTCGGTCCGGGATGAGCTTTCGGCACCGGCCACGGCCCCGGCGCCGCTTCTTTGCAAGAGCGCTCCACGAGCCGATACTTTGTTTCCACTGGGACATTGGGAGCCCGGCCAAGCGTGGCAGGGAGGGAGGCATCCGCTCCGCAGGCTCTGCTCTCCCCTTTAGGAATGATCCTGAAGCCTAAAGTGCGCTGGAGCCGACCGAAGGGGTGTGGTTGAGAAGGATGGGGGGGGGGGGGGGTGTGTGTGTGACGGTGTTCGGTCCGGGATGACCTATGGGCCCCGCCGCCGCTTCTTTGCAGGAGCGCTTTAGGAGCGGTTACTTTGTTTCCACTTGTACCTGGGGAGCCCGGCAGATCCGGGCAGGGAGGGAGGCATCCGCTCGGCAGGCTCTGCTCTTCGTTTTAGGGATGACCCTGAAGCCTAAACTGCGCTGGAGCGGACCGATGGGGTGGGGGGGGTAGGAGGGGGGGGAGGAGAGTGGGGGGGGGGAGGAGAGTGGCGGCGGGGGGTGGCGGCGTTCGGCCCGGAAGAACTATGGACCCCGCCACCGCTTCTTTGCAGGAGCGCTTTACGAGCCGTTACTTTCTTTCCACTTGTACTTAAGGAGCCCGGCAGAGCGTGGCGGGGAGAGAGGCATCCGCTCGGCAGGCTCTACTCTTCGGTTTAGGGGTGACCCTGAAGCCTAAAGTGCGCTAGAGCGGAGTGAAGGGGTGTGGTTGAGAAGGATGGGGGGGGGGGGGGGGGGTGTGTGGGGAGGAGGGGAGTGGCGTGGGGTGGCGGTGTTCGGTCCGGGAAGAGCTTTGGGCCCGGCGCCGCTTCTTTGCAGGAGCGCTTAAGGAGCGGTTACTTTGTTTCCACTTGTACTTAAGGAGCCCGGCAGAGCCTGGCAGGGGGGGAGGGAGGCATCTGCTCGGCAGGCTCTGCTCTTCGGTTTAGGGATGACCCTGAAGCCTAAAGTGCGCTAGAGCGGAGTGAAGGGGTGCGGTTGAGGGGGGGGGGGGGGGGAGGAGGGGAGTGGCGGGGGAGAAGGTGGGGGGGGTGTGACGGTGTTCGGTCCGGGAAGAGCTTTCGGACCCTCCGCCGCTTCTTTGCAGGAGCGCTTTAGGAGCGGTTACTTTGTTTCCACTTGTACTTGGGGAGTCCGGCCGAGCCTAGCAGGGAGCGAGGCATCTGCTCGGCAGGCTCTGCTCTTCGGTTTAGGGATGACCCTGAAGCCTAAGGTGTGTTAGAGCGGAGTGAAGGGGTGCGGTTGAGGAGGTGGGGGGGGGAGGGGGCGTGGCGGTGTAAGGTCCGGGGAGACTTTTCGGCCCCGGCCCCGGCCGCGGTGCCGCCGCTTCTTTGCAGGAGCGCTTTAGGAGCGGTTACTTTGTTTCCACTTGTACCTGGCGAGCCCGGCAGAGCCTGGCAGGGAGGGAGGGAGGCATCCGCTCGGCAGGCTCTGCTGTTCGGTTTAGGGATGACTCTGAAGCCCGAAGTGCGCTGGAGCGGAACGAAAAAGGTGGGTCTGGGGGGGGGGTGGGGTGGGGTGGGGTGTGTGAAGACGGAGGGGGGGACGGGGATGGGACGGTGTTCGGTCCGGCATGAGCTTTCGGCCCCCTCCGCCGCTTCCTTGCAGGAGCGCTTTAGGAGCCGTTACTTTGTTTCCACTTGTACTTGGGGAGCCCGGCAGAGCCTGGCAGGGGGGCGAGGCATCTGCGAGGCAGGCTCTGCTCTCTCCTTTAGGAATGATCCTGAAGCCTAAAGTGCGCTGGAGCCGACCGAAGGGGTGTGGTTGAGAAGGATGGGGGGTGGGGGGGGAGTTGCGGGGAAGGATTGGGGAGGAGTGGCGGGTGTTCGGTCCGGGATGAGCTTTCGGACCCGGCGCCGCTTCTTTGCAGGAGCGCTTTACGAGCCGTTACTTTGTTTCCACTTCTACCTTGGGAGCCCGGCAGAGCGTGGCAGGGAGGGAGGCATCCGCTCCGCAGGCTCTGCTCTCCCCTTTAGGAATGATCCTGAAGCCTAAAGTGCGCTGGAGCGGACCGAAGGGGTGTGGTTGAGAAGGATGGGGGGCAGGGGGTGGGAGGGGAGGGGGAGTGGCGGGGGGGGTGGTGGTGTTCGGTCCGTGAAGGCCTATCGGCCCGCGCCGCCGCCTCTTTGCAGGAGCCCTCCACGAGCCGTTACTTTGTTTCCACTTGTACTTGGGGAGCCCGGCAGAGCGTGGCGGGGAGCGAGGCATGCCCTCGGCAGGCTCTGCTCTTCGGTTTAGGCGTGACCCTGAAGCCTAAAGTGCGCTGGAGCGGAACGAAGGGGTGCGGGTTGAGAAGGAGAGTGGCGGGGAGGAGGGGGGTAGTGGGGGGGGAGGGGAGTGGCGGGGGTGTGGCGGTGTTCGGTCTGGGAAGAGCTTTCGGCCCCGGCGCCGCTTCTTTGCAGGAGCGCTTTAGGAGCCGTTACTTTGTTTCCACTTGTACTTGGGGAGCCCGGCAGAGCGTGGCGGGGAGCGAGGCATCCGCTCGGCAGGCTCTGCTCTTCGGTTTAGGGATGACCCTGAAGCCTAAAGTGCGGTAGAGCGGACAGAAAGGGTGCGGTTGAGGGGGGGGGGGGGGGAGGGGGCGTGGTGGTGTTCGGTCCGGGATGAGCTTTCGGCACCGGCCACGGCCCCGGCGCCGCTTCTTTGCAGGAGCGCTTTAGGAGCGGTTACTTTGTTTCCACTTGTACTAGCGGAGCCCGGCCGAGCGTGGCAGGGAGGGAGGCATCCGCTCCGCAGGCGCTGCTCTCTCCTTTAGGAATGATCCTGAAGCCTAAAGTGCGCTGGAGCCGACCAAAGGGGTGTGGTTGAGAAGGATGGGGGGGGGGGGGGGGAGTGTGGGGAGGAGGGGAGTGGCGTGGGGTGGCGGTGTTCGGTCCGGGAAGAGCTTTCGGCCCCGGCGCCGCTTCTTTGCAGGAGCGCTTTAGGAGCCGTTGCTTTGTTTCCACTTGTACCTGGGGAGCCCGGCAGATCCGGGCAAGGAGGGAGGCATCCGCTCGGCAGGCTCTGCTCTTCGGTTTAGGGATGACCCTGAAGCCTAAAGTGCGCTAGAGCGGAGTGAAGGGGTGCGGTTGAGGAGGTGAGGGGGGAGGGGGCGTGGCGGTGTAAGTTCCGGGGAGACTTTTCGGCCCCGGCCCCGGCCCCGGCCGCGGTGCCGCCGCTTCTTTGCAGGAGCGCTTTAGGAGCGGTTACTTTGTTTCCACTTGTACTTGGCAAGCCCGGCAGAGCCTGGCAGGGAGGGAGGCATCTGCTCGGCAGGCTCTGCTCTTCGTTTTAGGGATGACCCTGAAGATCGAAGCGCGCTGGAGCGGAACGAAAAAGGTGGGTCTGGGGGGCGTGGGGGGGGGGGGTGGGGTGTGTGAAGACGGAGGGGGGGACGGAGATGGGACGGTGTTTGGTCCGGGAGGAGCTTTCGGCCCCCGCCGCCGCTTCTTTGCAGGAGCGCTTTAGGAGCCGTTACTGTGTTTCCACTTGTACTTGCGGAGCCCGGCAGAGCCTGGCAGGGGGGGGAAGGAGGCATCTGCTCGGCAGTCTCTGCTCTTTGGTTTAGGGATGACCCTGAAGCCTAAATTGCGCTAGAGCGGACTGAAGGGGTGCGGGTGAGGGGGGGGGGGAGGCGGCGTGGCGGATTACGGTCCGGGAAGACCTTTAGGTTCCGGCCCCGACCCCGGCCCCGGCCCCAGCCGCGGTGCCGCTTCTTTGCGGGAGCGCTCCACGAGCCGTTACTTTGTTTCCACTTGTACTTGGGGAGCCCGGCCGAGCGTGGCAGGGAGGGAGGCATCCGCTCCGCAGGCTCTGCTCTCTCCTTTAGGAATCATCCTGAAGGCTAAAGTGCGCTGGAGCCGACCAAAGGGGTGTGGTTGAGAAGGATGGGGGGGGGTGGGAGGGAGTTGCGGGGACGGATTGGGGTGTGGGGGGGGTGGCGGTGTGTTAGAGCGGAGTGAAGCCTAAGGTGTGTTAGAGCGGAGTGAAGGGGTGCGGTATAGGAGGGGGGGGTGGGGGTGGAGAAGCGGACTGGCGGGGGGGGTGGGGGGGGGGTGTGTGACGGTGTTCGGTCCGGGAAGAGCTTTCGGCCCCGCCGCCGCTTCTTTGCAGGAGCGCTTTAGGAGCCGTTAGTTTGTTTCCACTTGTACTTGGGGAGCCCGGCCGAGCCTGGCAGGGAGCGAGGCATCTGCTCGGCAGTCTCTGCTCTTCGGTTTAGGGATGACCCTGAAGCCTAAGGTGTGTTAGAGCGGAGTGAAGGGGTGGGGTTGAGGAGGGAGGGGGGGGTGGGGGCGTGTGACGGTGTTCGGTCCGGGATCTTTGTTTCCGTTACTTTGTTTCCACTTCTACCTTGGGAGCCCGGCAGAGCGTGGCAGGGAGGGAGGCATCCGCTCCGCAGGCTCTGCTCTCTCCTTTAGGAATGATCCTGAAGCCTAAAGTGCGCTGGAGCGGACCGAAGGGGTGGGTTTGAGAAGGGGAGTGGCGGGGTGGGAGGAGTGGAGTGGCGGGGGGGGAGGGATTGGCGGGGGGGGAGGGATTGGGGGGGGGGGTGGGGGGGCTGGCGGTGTTCGGTCCGGGAAGAGCTTTCGGCCCCGGCGCCGCTTCTTTGCAGGAGCGCTTTAGGAGCGGTTACTTTGTTTCCACTTGTACTTGGGGAGCCCGGCCGAGCCTGGCAGGGAGCGAGGCATCTGCTCGGCAGGCTCTGCTGTTCGGTTTAGGGATGACCCTGAAGCGTAAGGTGTGTTAGAGCGGAGTGAAGGGGTGGGGTTGAGGAGGGAGGGGGGGGGGGGATGAGGGGAGTGGCGGGGGGGGTCGTGGGGGGGCTGTGACGGTGTTTTCGGTCCGGGAAGAGCTTTCGGACCCGCCGCCGCTTATTTGCAGGAGCGCTTTAGGAGCGGTTACTTTGTTTCCACTTGTACTTGGGGGAGCCCGGCAGAGTCTGGCAGGGGGGATGCATCCGCTCGGCAGGCTCTGCTCTTCAGTTTAGGGATGACCCTGAAGCCTAAATTGCGCTAGAGCGGACTGAAGGGGTGCGGGTGAGGGGGGGGGGGGGGAGGCGGCGTGGCGGATTACGGTCCGGGGGAGACCTTTAGGTTCCGGCCCCGACCCCGGCCCCGGCCCCAGCCGCGGTGCCGCTTCTTTGCGGGAGCGCTCACGAGCCGTTACTTTGTTTCCACTTGTACTTGGGGAGCCCGGCCGAGCGTGGCAGGGAGGGAGGCATCCGCTCCGCAGGCTCTGCTCTCTCCTTTAGGAATCATCCTGAAGGCTAAAGTGCGCTGGAGCCGACCAAAGGGGTGTGGTTGAGAAGGATGGGGGGGGGGGGGGGGGGGAGTTGCGGGGACGGATTGGGGGGGGGGGGGTGTGGCGGTGTTCGGTCCGGGATGAGCTTTACGACCCAGCGCCGCTTCTTTGCAGGAGCGCTTTAGGAGCGGTTACTTTGTTTTCCACTTGTACCTGGCGAGCCCGGCAGAGCGTGGCAGGGAGGGAGGGAGGCATCTGCTCCGCAGGCTCTGCTCTCTCCTTTAGGGAATGATCCTGAAGCCTAAAAGTGCGCTGGAGCGGACCGAAGGGGTGGGTTTGAGAAGGGGAGTGGCGGGGGGGAGGAGTGGAGTGGCGGGGGGGGAGGGATTGGCGGGGGGGGAGGGATTGGGGGGGGGGGTTGGGGGGCTGGCGGTGTTCGGTCCGGGAAGAGCTTTCGGCCCCCGCCGCCGCTTATTTGCAGGAGCGCTTTAGGAGCGGTTACTTTGTTTCCACTTGTTACTTGGCGAGCCCGGCCAGAGCCTGGCAGGGAGCGAGGCATCTGCTCGGCAGGCTCTGCTGTTCGGTTTAGGGATGACCCTGAAGCCTAAGGTGTGTTAGAGCGGAGGGAAAGGGGTGCGGTTGAGGAGGGGGGGGGGGGGAGGGGGAGTGGCGGGGGAGGGGGGGGTGGGTGTGACGGTGTTTCGGTCGGGAAGAGATTTTCGGCAGCCGCCGCCGCCGCCGCCGCCGCTTATTTGCAGGAGCGCTTAAGGAGCGGTTACTTTGTTTCCACTTGTACTTGGCGAGCCCGGCCGAGCCTGGCAGGGAGGGAGGGAGGCATCTGCTCGGCAGGCTCTGCTCTTCGGTTTAGGGATGACCCTGAAGCCTAAAGTGCGCTAGAGCGGAGTGAAGGGGTGCGGTTTGAGGGAGGTGGGGGGGGGAGGGGGCGTGGCGGTTGTAAGGTCCGGGGAGACTTTTCGGCCCCGGCCCCGGCCGCGTGTGCCGCCGCTTCTTTGCAGGAGCGCTTTACGAGCAGTTACTTTGTTTCCACTTGTACTTGGGGAGCCCGGCCGAGCGTGGCAGGGAGCGAGGCATCTGCTCGGCAGGCTCTGCTCTTCGGTTTAGGGATGACCCTGAAGCCCGAAGTGCGCTGGAGCGGAACGAAAAAGGTGGGTCTGGGGGGGGGTGGGGGGGGGTGGGGTGTGTGAAGACGGAGGGGGGGACGGGGATGGGACGGTGTTCGGTCCGGCATGAGCTTTCGGCCCCCTCCGCCGCTTCTTTGCAGGAGCGCTTTAGGAGCAGTTACTTTGTTTCCACTTGTACTTGGGGAGCCCGGCCGAGCCTGGCAGGGAGCGAGGGAGGCAATCTGCTCGGCAGGCTCTGCTCTTCGGTTTTAGGGATGACCCTGAAGCGTAAGGTGTGTTAGAGCGGAGTGAAGGGGTGGGGTTGAGGAGGGAGGGGGGGGGGGAAGAGGGGAGTGGCGGGGGGGGGTCGTGGGGGGGCTGTGACGGTGTTCGGTCCGGGAAGAGCTTTCGGACCCGCCGCCGCTTATTTGCAGGAGCGTTTTAGGAGCGGTTACTTTGTTTCCACTTGTACTTGGGGAGCCCGGCAGAGCCTGGCAGGGAGCGAGGCATCTGCTCGGCAGTCTCTGCTCTTCAGTTTAGGGATGACCCTGAAGCCTAAATTGCGCTAGAGCGGACTGAAGGGGTGCGGGTGAGGGGGGGGGGGGGGGGGGGGAGGCGGCGTGGCGGATTACGGTCCGGGGAGACCTTTAGGTTCCGGCCCCGACCCCGGCCCCGGCTCCAGCCGCGGTGGCCGCTTCTTTGCGGGAGTGCTCCACGAGCCGTTTACTTTGTTTCCACTTGTACTTGGGGAGCCCGGCCTGAGCGTGGCAGGGAGGGAGGCATCCGCTCCGCAGGCTCTGCTCTCTCCTTTAGGAATCATCCTGAAGGCTAAAGTGCGCTGGAGCCGACCAAAGGGGTGTGGTTGAGAAGGATGGGGGGGGGGGGGGGGGGAGTTGCGGGGGACGGATTGGGGGGGGGGGGGGGGTGGCGGTGTTCGGTCCGGGATGAGCTTTTACGACCCGGCGCCGCTTCTTTGCAGGAGCGCTTTAGGAGCGGTTACTTTGTTTCCACTTGTACCTGGCGAGCCCGGCAGAGCGTGGCAGGGAGGGAGGGAGGCATCTGCTCCGCAGGCTTCTGCTCTCTCCTTTAGGAATGATCCTGAAAGCCTAAAGTGCGCTGGAGCGGACCGAAGGGGTGGGTTTTGAGAAGGGGAGTGGCGGGGGGGGAGGGATTGGCGGGGGGGGGAGGGATTGGGGGGGGGGGGGGGGGGCTGGCGGTGTTCGGTCCGGGAAGAGCTTTCGGCCCCCGCCGCCGCCGCCGCCGCCGCTTATTTGCAGGAGCGCTTAAGGAGCGGTTACTTTGTTTCCACTTGTACCTGGCGAGCCCGGCCGAGCCTGGCAGGGGAGGGAGGGAGGCATCTGCTCGGCAGGCTCTGCTCTTCGGTTTTAGGGATGACCCTGAAGCCTAAAGTGCGCTAGAGCGGAGTGAAGGGGTGCGGTTTGAGGAGGTGGGGGGGGGGGGAGGGGGCGTGGCGGTGTAAGGTCCGGGGAGACTTTTCGGCCCCCGGCCCCCGGCCGCGGTGCCGCCGCTTCTTTGCAGGAGCGCTTTAGGAGCGGTTACTTTGTTTTCCACTTGTACTTGGGGAGCCCGGCCGAGCCTGGCAGGGAGCGAGGGAGGCATCTGCTCGGCAGGCTCTGCTCTTCGGTTTAGGGATAACCCTGAAGCGTAAGGTGTGTTAGAGCGGAGTGAAGGGGTGGGGTTGAGGAGGGAGGGGGGGGGGGATGAGGGGAGTGGCGGGGGGGTCGTGGGGGGGCTGTGACGGTGTTCGGTCCGGGAAGAGCTTTCGGACCCGCCGCCGCTTATTTGCAGGAGCGCTTTAGGAGCGGTTACTTTGTTTCCACTTGTACTTGGGGAGCCCGGCAGAGTCTGGCAGGGGGGAGGCATCCGCTCGGCAGGCTCTGCTCTTCAGTTTAGGGATGACCCTGAAGCCTAAATTGCGCTAGAGCGGACTGAAGGGGTGCGGGTGAGGGGGGGGGGGGGGAGGCGGCGTGGCGGATTACGGTCCGGGGAGACCTTTAGGTTCCGGCCCCGACCCCGGCCCCGGCCCCAGCCGCGGTGCCGCTTCTTTGCGGGAGCGCTCCACGAGCCGTTACTTTGTTTCCACTTGTACTTGGGGAGCCCGGCCGAGCGTGGCAGGGAGTGAGGCATCCGCTCCGCAGGCTCTGCTCTCTCCTTTAGGAATCATCCTGAAGGCTAAAGTGCGCTGGAGCCGACCAAAGGGGTGTGGTTGAGAAGGATGGGGGGGGGGGGGGGGGGGGGGAGTTGCGGGCACGGATTGGGGGGGGGGGGGGGGGTGGCGGTGTTCGGTCCGGGATGAGCTTTACGACCCGGCGCCGCTTCTTTGCAGGAGCGCTTTAGGAGCGGTTACTTTGTTTCCACTTGTACCTGGCGAGCCCGACAGAGCGTGGCAGGGAGGGAGGGAGGCATCTGCTCCGCAGGCTCTGCTCTCTCCTTTAGGAATGATCCTGAAGCCTAAAGTGCGCTGGAGCGGACCGAAGGGGTGGGTTTGAGAAGGGGAGTGGCGGGGGGGGAGGAGTGGAGTGGCGGGGGGGGAGGGATTGGCGGGGGGGGAGGGATTGGGGGGGGGTGGGGGCTGGCGGTGTTCGGTCCGGGAAGAGCTTTCGGCCCCCGCCGCCGCTTATTTGCAGGAGCGCTTTAGGAGCGGTTACTTTGTTTCCACTTGTACTTGGCGAGCCCGGCCGAGGCTTGCAGGGAGCGAGGCATCTGCTCGGCAGGCTCTGCTGTTCGGTTTAGGGATGACCCTGAAGCCTAAGGTGTGTTAGAGCGGAGGGAAAGGGGTGCGGTTGAGGAGGGGGGGGGGGGGGAGGGGAGTGGCGGGGGAGGGGGGGGGGGTGTGTGACGGTGTTCGGTCCGGGAAGAGCTTTCGGCCCCCGCCGCCGCCGCCGCCGCCGCTTATTTGCAGGAGCGCTTAAGGAGCGGTTACTTTGTTTCCACTTGTACCTGGCGAGCCCGGCCGAGCCTGGCAGGGAGGGAGGGAGGCATCTGCTCGGCAGGCTCTGCTCTTCGGTTTAGGGATGACCCTGAAGCCTAAAGTGCGCTAGAGCGGAGTGAAGGGGTGCGGTTGAGGAGGTGGGGGGGGAGGGGGCGTGGCGGTGTAAGGTCCGCGGAGACTTTTCGGCCCCGGCCCCGGCCGCGGTGCCGCCGCTTCTTTGCAGGAGCGCTTTAGGAGCGGTTACTTTGTTTCCACTTGTACTTGGGGAGCCCGGCCGAGCCTGGCAGGGAGCGAGGGAGGCATCTGCTCGGCAGGCTCTGCTCTTCGGTTTAGGGATAACCCTGAAGCGTAAGGTGTGTTAGAGCGGAGTGAAGGGGTGGGGTTGAGGAGGGAGGGGGGGGGGGATGAGGGGAGTGGCGGGGGGGTCGTGGGGGGGCTGTGACGGTGTTCGGTCCGGGAAGAGCTTTCGGACCCGCCGCCGCTTATTTGCAGGAGCGCTTTAGGAGCGGTTACTTTGTTTCCACTTGTACTTGGGGAGCCCGGCAGAGTCTGGCAGGGGGGAGGCATCCGCTCGGCAGGCTCTGCTCTTCAGTTTAGGGATGACCCTGAAGCCTAAATTGCGCTAGAGCGGACTGAAGGGGTGCGGGTGAGGGGGGGGGGGGGGAGGCGGCGTGGCGGATTACGGTCCGGGGAGACCTTTAGGTTCCGGCCCCGACCCCGGCCCCGGCCCCAGCCGCGGTGCCGCTTCTTTGCGGGAGCGCTCCACGAGCCGTTACTTTGTTTCCACTTGTACTTGGGGAGCCCGGCCGAGCGTGGCAGGGAGTGAGGCATCCGCTCCGCAGGCTCTGCTCTCTCCTTTAGGAATCATCCTGAAGGCTAAAGTGCGCTGGAGCCGACCAAAGGGGTGTGGTTGAGAAGGATGGGGGGGGGGGGGGGAGTTGCGGGGACGGATTGGGGTGGGGGGGGGTGGCGGTGTTCGGTCCGGGATGAGCTTTAGGACCCGGCGCCGCTTCTTTGCAGGAGCGCTTTAGGAGCGGTTACTTTGTTTCCACTTGTACTTGGGGAGCCCGGCAGAGCGTGGCAGGGAGGGAGGGAGGCATCTGCTCCGCAGGCTCTGCTCTCTCCTTTAGGAATGATCCTGAAGCCTAAAGTGCGCTGGAGCGGACCGAAGGGGTGGGTTTGAGAAGGGGAGTGGCGGGGGGGGAGGAGTGGAGTGGCGGGGGGGGAGGGATTGGCGGGGGGGGAGGGATTGGGGGGGTGGGGGCTGGCGGTGTTCGGTCCGGGAAGAGCTTTCGGCCCCCGCCGCCGCTTATTTGCAGGAGCGCTTTAGGAGCGGTTACTTTGTTTCCACTTGTACTTGGCGAGCCCGGCCGAGGCTTGCAGGGAGCGAGGCATCTGCTCGGCAGGCTCTGCTGTTCGGTTTAGGGATGACCCTGAAGCCTAAGGTGTGTTAGAGCGGAGGGAAAGGGGTGCGGTTGAGGAGGGGGGGGGGGGGAGGGGAGTGGCGGGGGAGGGGGGGGGGGTGTGTGACGGTGTTCGGTCCGGGAAGAGCTTTCGGCCCCCGCCGCCGCCGCCGCCGCCGCTTATTTGCAGGAGCGCTTAAGGAGCGGTTACTTTGTTTCCACTTGTACCTGGCGAGCCCGGCCGAGCCTGGCAGGGAGGGAGGGAGGCATCTGCTCGGCAGGCTCTGCTCTTCGGTTTAGGGATGACCCTGAAGCCTAAAGTGCGCTAGAGCGGAGTGAAGGGGTGCGGTTGAGGAGGTGGGGGGGGGAGGGGGCGTGGCGCGCGGTGCCGCCGCTTCTTTGCAGGAGCGCTTTACGAGCAGTTACTTTGTTTCCACTTGTACTTGGGGAGCCCGGCCGAGCGTGGCAGGGAGCGAGGCATCTGCTCGGCAGGCTCTGCTCTTCGGTTTAGGGATGACCCTGAAGCCCGAAGTGCGCTGGAGCGGAACGAAAAAGGTGGGTCTGGGGGGGGGTGGGGGGGGGTGGGGGGTGTGAAGACGGAGGGGGGGACGGGGATGGGACGGTGTTCGGTCCGGCATGAGCTTTCGGCCCCCTCCGCCGCTTCTTTGCAGGAGCGCTTTAGGAGCGGTTACTTTGTTTCCACTTGTACTTGGGGAGCCCGGCCGAGCCTGGCAGGGAGCGAGGGAGGCATCTGCTCGGCAGGCTCTGCTCTTCGGTTTAGGGATGACCCTGAAGCGTAAGGTGTGTTAGAGCGGAGTGAAGGGGTGGGGTTGAGGAGGGAGGGGGGGGGGGAAGAGGGGAGTGGCGGGGGGGGTCGTGGGGGGGCTGTGACGGTGTTCGGTCCGGGAAGAGCTTTCGGACCCGCCGCCGCTTATTTGAAGGAGCGTTTTAGGAGCGGTTACTTTGTTTCCACTTGTACTTGGGGAGCCCGGCAGAGCCTGGCAGGGAGCGAGGCATCTGCTCGGCAGTCTCTGCTCTTCAGTTTAGGGATGACCCTGAAGCCTAAATTGCGCTAGAGCGGACTGAAGGGGTGCGGGTGAGGGGGGGGGGGGGGGGGGAGGCGGCGTGGCGGATTACGGTCCGGGGAGACCTTTAGGTTCCGGCCCCGACCCCGGCCCCGGCTCCAGCCGCGGTGCCGCTTCTTTGCGGGAGTGCTCCACGAGCCGTTACTTTGTTTCCACTTGTACTTGGGGAGCCCGGCCGAGCGTGGCAGGGAGGGAGGCATCCGCTCCGCAGGCTCTGCTCTCTCCTTTAGGAATCATCCTGAAGGCTAAAGTGCGCTGGAGCCGACCAAAGGGGTGTGGTTGAGAAGGATGGGGGGGGGGGGGGGGGGGAGTTGCGGGGACGGATTGGGGGGGGGGGGGGGTGGCGGTGTTCGGTCCGGGATGAGCTTTACGACCCGGCGCCGCTTCTTTGCAGGAGCGCTTTAGGAGCGGTTACTTTGTTTCCACTTGTACCTGGCGAGCCCGGCAGAGCGTGGCAGGGAGGGAGGGAGGCATCTGCTCCGCAGGCTCTGCTCTCTCCTTTAGGAATGATCCTGAAGCCTAAAGTGCGCTGGAGCGGACCGAAGGGGTGGGTTTGAGAAGGGGAGTGGCGGGGGGGGAGGGATTGGCGGGGGGGGAGGGATTGGGGGGGGGGGGGGGGGCTGGCGGTGTTCGGTCCGGGAAGAGCTTTCGGCCCCCGCCGCCGCTTATTTGCAGGAGCGCTTTAGGAGCGGTTACTTTGTTTCCACTTGTACTTGGCGAGCCCGGCCGAGCCTGGCAGGGAGCGAGGCATCTGCTCGGCAGGCTCTGCTGTTCGGTTTAGGGATGACCCTGAAGCCTAAGGTGTGTTAGAGCGGAGGGAAAGGGGTGTGGTTGAGGAGGGGGGGGGGGGAGGGGAGTGGCGGGGGAGGGGGGGGGGGTGTGACGGTGTTCGGTCCGGGAAGAGCTTTCGGCCCCCGCCGCCGCCGCCGCCGCCGTCGCTTATTTGCAGGAGCGCTTAAGGAGCGGTTACTTTGTTTCCACTTGTACCTGGCGAGCCCGGCAGAGCGTGGCAGGGAGGGAGGGAGGCATCTGCTCGGCAGGCTCTGCTCTTCGGTTTAGGGATGACCCTGAAGCCTAAAGTGCGCTAGAGCGGAGTGAAGGGGTGCGGTTGAGGAGGTGGGGGGGGAGGGGGCGTGGCGGTGTAAGGTCCGGGGAGACTTTTCGGCCCCGGCCCCGGCCGCGGTGCCGCCGCTTCTTTGCAGGAGCGCTTTACGAGCAGTTACTTTGTTTCCACTTGTACTTGGGGAGCCCGGCCGAGCGTGGCAGGGAGCGAGGCATCTGCTCGGCAGGCTCTGCTCTTCGGTTTAGGGATGACCCTGAAGCCCGAAGTGCGCTGGAGCGGAACGAAAAAGGTGGGTCTGGGGGGGGGTGGGGGGGGTGGGGTGTGTGAAGACGGAGGGGGGGACGGGGATGGGACGGTGTTCGGTCCGGCATGAGCTTTCGGCCCCCTCCGCCGCTTCTTTGCAGGAGCGCTTTAGGAGCAGTTACTTTGTTTCCACTTGTACTTGGGGAGCCCGGCCGAGCCTGGCAGGGAGCGAGGGAGGCATCTGCTCGGCAGGCTCTGCTCTTCGGTTTAGGGATGACCCTGAAGCGTAAGGTGTGTTAGAGCGGAGTGAAGGGGTGGGGTTGAGGAGGGAGGGGGGGGGGGAGGAGGGGAGTGGCGGGGGGGGTCGTGGGGGGGCTGTGACGGTGTTCGGTCCGGGAAGAGCTTTCGGACCCGCCGCCGCTTATTTGCAGGAGCGCTTTAGGAGCGGTTACTTTGTTTCCACTTGTACTTGGGGAGCCCGTCAGAGTCTGGCAGGGGGGAGGCATCCGCTCGGCAGGCTCTGCTCTTCAGTTTAGGGATGACCCTGAAGCCTAAATTGCGCTAGAGCGGACTGAAGGGGTGCGGGTGAGGGGGGGGGGGGGGGGAGGCGGCGTGGCGGATTACGGTCCGGGGAGACCTTTAGGTTCCGGCCCCGACCCCGGCCCCGGCCCCAGCCGCGGTGCCGCTTCTTTGCGGGAGCGCTCCACGAGCCGTTACTTTGTTTCCACTTGTACTTGGGGAGCCCGGCCAGGCGTGGCAGGGAGGGAGGCATCCGCTCCGCAGGCTCTGCTCTCTCCTTTAGGAATCATCCTGAAGGCTAAAGTGCGCTGGAGCCGACCAAAGGGGTGTGGTTGAGAAGGATGGGGGGGGGGGAGGGAGTTGCGGGGACGGATTGGGGGGGGGGGGGGTGTGGCGGTGTTCGGTCCGGGATGAGCTTTACGACCCGGCGCCGCTTCTTTGCAGGAGCGCTTTAGGAGCGGTTACTTTGTTTCCACTTGTACCTGGCGAGCCCGGCAGAGCGTGGCAGGGAGGGAGGGAGGCATCTGCTCCGCAGGCTCTGCTCTCTCCTTTAGGAATGATCCTGAAGCCCCTAAAGTGCGCTGGAGCGGACCGAAGGGGTGGGTTTGAGAAGTGGAGTGGCGGGGGGGGAGGGATTGGCGGGGGGGGAGGGATTGGGGGTGGGGGGTGGGGGGGCTGGCGGTGTTCGGTCCGGGAAGAGCTTTCGGCCCCCGCCGCCGCTTATTTGCAGGAGCGCTTTAGGAGCGGTTACTTTGTTTCCACTTGTACCTGGCGAGCCCGGCAGAGCGTGGCAGGGAGGGAGGGAGGCATCTGCTCGGCAGGCTCTGCTCTTCGGTTTAGGGATGATCCTGAAGCCTAAAGTGCGCTAGAGCGGAGTGAAGGGGTGCGGTTGAGGAGGTGGGGGGGGAGGGGGCGTGGCGGTGTAAGGTCCGGGGAGACTTTTCGGCCCCGGCCCCGGCCGCGGTGCCGCCGCTTCTTTGCAGGAGCGCTTTACGAGCAGTTACTTTGTTTCCACTTGTACTTGGGGAGCCCGGCCGAGCGTGGCAGGGAGCGAGGCATCTGCTCGGCAGGCTCTGCTCTTCGGTTTAGGGATGACCCTGAAGCCCGAAGTGCGCTGGAGCGGAACGAAAAAGGTGGGTCTGGGGGGGGGGGTGGGGGGGGTGGGGGGTGTGAAGACGGAGGGGGGGACGGGGATGGGACGGTGTTCGGTCCGGCATGATCTTTCGGCCCCGGCGCCGCTTCTTTGCAGGAGCGCTTTAGGAGCGGTTACTTTGTTTCCACTTGTACTTGGGGAGCCCGGCCGAGCCTGGCAGGGAGCGAGGGAGGCATCTGCTCGGCAGGCTCTGCTCTTCGGTTTAGGGATGACCCTGAAGCGTAAGGTGTGTTAGAGCGGAGTGAAGGGGTGGGGTTGAGGAGGGAGGGGGGGGGGGGATGAGGGGAGTGGCGGGGGGGTCGTGGGGTGGCTGTGACGGTGTTCGGTCCGGGAAGAGCTTTCGGACCCGCCGCCGCTTATTTGCAGGAGCGCTTTAGGAGCGGTTACTTTGTTTCCACTTGTACTTGGGGAGCCCGGCAGAGTCTGGCAGGGGGGAGGCATCCGCTCGGCAGGCTCTGCTCTTCAGTTTAGGGATGACCCTGAAGCCTAAATTGCGCTAGAGCGGACTGAAGGGGTGCGGGTGAGGGGGGGGGGGGGGAGGCGGCGTGGCGGATTACGGTCCGGGGAGACCTTTAGGTTCCGGCCCCGACCCCGGCCCCGGCCCCAGCCGCGGTGCCGCTTCTTTGCGGGAGCGCTCCACGAGCCGTTACTTTGTTTCCACTTGTACTTGGGGAGCCCGGCCGAGCGTGGCAGGGAGGGAGGCATCCGCTCCGCAGGCTCTGCTCTCTCCTTTAGGAATCATCCTGAAGGCTAAAGTGCGCTGGAGCCGACCAAAGGGGTGTGGTTGAGAAGGATGGGGGGGGGGGGGGGGGGGGGGGGGAGTTGCGGGCACGGATTGGGGGGGGGGGGGGGGGTGGCGGTGTTCGGTCCGGGATGAGCTTTACGACCCGGCGCCGCTTCTTTGCAGGAGCGCTTTAGGAGCGGTTACTTTGTTTCCACTTGTACCTGGCGAGCCCGACAGAGCGTGGCAGGGAGGGAGGGAGGCATCTGCTCCGCAGGCTCTGCTCTCTCCTTTAGGAATGATCCTGAAGCCTAAAGTGCGCTGGAGCGGACCGAAGGGGTGGGTTTGAGAAGGGGAGTGGCGGGGGGGGGAGGAGTGGAGTGGCGGGGGGGGAGGGATTGGCGGGGGGGGAGGGATTGGGGGGGGGTGGGGGCTGGCGGTGTTCGGTCCGGGAAGAGCTTTCGGCCCCCGCCGCCGCTTATTTGCAGGAGCGCTTTAGGAGCGGTTACTTTGTTTCCACTTGTACTTGGCGAGCCCGGCCGAGGCTTGCAGGGAGCGAGGCATCTGCTCGGCAGGCTCTGCTGTTCGGTTTAGGGATGACCCTGAAGCCTAAGGTGTGTTAGAGCGGAGGGAAAGGGGTGCGGTTGAGGAGGGGGGGGGGGGGAGGGGAGTGGCGGGGGAGGGGGGGGGGGTGTGTGACGGTGTTCGGTCCGGGAAGAGCTTTCGGCCCCCGCCGCCGCCGCCGCCGCCGCTTATTTGCAGGAGCGCTTAAGGAGCGGTTACTTTGTTTCCACTTCTACCTGGCGAGCCCGGCCGAGCCTGGCAGGGAGGGAGGGAGGCATCTGCTCGGCAGGCTCTGCTCTTCGGTTTAGGGATGACCCTGAAGCCTAAAGTGCGCTAGAGCGGAGTGAAGGGGTGCGGTTGAGGAGGTGGGGGGGGAGGGGGCGTGGCGGTGTAAGGTCCGGGGAGACTTTTCGGCCCCGGCCCCGGCCGCGGTGCCGCCGCTTCTTTGCAGGAGCGCTTTAGGAGCGGTTACTTTGTTTCCACTTGTACTTGGGGAGCCCGGCCGAGCCTGGCAGGGAGCGAGGGAGGCATCTGCTCGGCAGGCTCTGCTCTTCGGTTTAGGGATAACCCTGAAGCGTAAGGTGTGTTAGAGCGGAGTGAAGGGGTGGGGTTGAGGAGGGAGGGGGGGGGGGGATGAGGGGAGTGGCGGGGGGGTCGTGGGGGGGCTGTGACGGTGTTCGGTCCGGGAAGAGCTTTCGGACCCGCCGCCGCTTATTTGCAGGAGCGCTTTAGGAGCGGTTACTTTGTTTCCACTTGTACTTGGGGAGCCCGGCAGAGTCTGGCAGGGGGGAGGCATCCGCTCGGCAGGCTCTGCTCTTCAGTTTAGGGATGACCCTGAAGCCTAAATTGCGCTAGAGCGGACTGAAGGGGTGCGGGTGAGGGGGGGGGGGGGGGAGGCGGCGTGGCGGATTACGGTCCGGGGAGACCTTTAGGTTCCGGCCCCGACCCCGGCCCCGGCCCCAGCCGCGGTGCCGCTTCTTTGCGGGAGCGCTCCACGAGCCGTTACTTTGTTTCCACTTGTACTTGGGGAGCCCGGCCGAGCGTGGCAGGGAGTGAGGCATCCGCTCCGCAGGCTCTGCTCTCTCCTTTAGGAATCATCCTGAAGGCTAAAGTGCGCTGGAGCCGACCAAAGGGGTGTGGTTGAGAAGGATGGGGGGGGGGGGGGGGGGAGTTGCGGGCACGGATTGGGGGGGGGGGGGGGGGTGGCGGTGTTCGGTCCGGGATGAGCTTTACGACCCGGCGCCGCTTCTTTGCAGGAGCGCTTTAGGAGCGGTTACTTTGTTTCCACTTGTACCTGGCGAGCCCGACAGAGCGTGGCAGGGAGGGAGGGAGGCATCTGCTCCGCAGGCTCTGCTCTCTCCTTTAGGAATGATCCTGAAGCCTAAAGTGCGCTGGAGCGGACCGAAGGGGTGGGTTTGAGAAGGGGAGTGGCGGGGGGGGGAGGAGTGGAGTGGCGGGGGGGGAGGGATTGGCGGGGGGGGAGGGATTGGGGGGGGGTGGGGGCTGGCGGTGTTCGGTCCGGGAAGAGCTTTCGGCCCCCGCCGCCGCTTATTTGCAGGAGCGCTTTAGGAGCGGTTACTTTGTTTCCACTTGTACTTGGCGAGCCCGGCCGAGGCTTGCAGGGAGCGAGGCATCTGCTCGGCAGGCTCTGCTGTTCGGTTTAGGGATGACCCTGAAGCCTAAGGTGTGTTAGAGCGGAGGGAAAGGGGTGCGGTTGAGGAGGGGGGGGGGGGGAGGGGAGTGGCGGGGGAGGGGGGGGGGGTGTGTGACGGTGTTCGGTCCGGGAAGAGCTTTCGGCCCCCGCCGCCGCCGCCGCCGCCGCTTATTTGCAGGAGCGCTTAAGGAGCGGTTACTTTGTTTCCACTTGTACCTGGCGAGCCCGGCCGAGCCTGGCAGGGAGGGAGGGAGGCATCTGCTCGGCAGGCTCTGCTCTTCGGTTTAGGGATGACCCTGAAGCCTAAAGTGCGCTAGAGCGGAGTGAAGGGGTGCGGTTGAGGAGGTGGGGGGGGAGGGGGCGTGGCGGTGTAAGGTCCGGGGAGACTTTTCGGCCCCGGCCCCGGCCGCGGTGCCGCCGCTTCTTTGCAGGAGCGCTTTAGGAGCGGTTACTTTGTTTCCACTTGTACTTGGGGAGCCCGGCCGAGCCTGGCAGGGAGCGAGGGAGGCATCTGCTCGGCAGGCTCTGCTCTTCGGTTTAGGGATAACCCTGAAGCGTAAGGTGTGTTAGAGCGGAGTGAAGGGGTGGGGTTGAGGAGGGAGGGGGGGGGGGATGAGGGGAGTGGCGGGGGGGTCGTGGGGGGGCTGTGACGGTGTTCGGTCCGGGAAGAGCTTTCGGACCCGCCGCCGCTTATTTGCAGGAGCGCTTTAGGAGCGGTTACTTTGTTTCCACTTGTACTTGGGGAGCCCGGCAGAGTCTGGCAGGGGGGAGGCATCCGCTCGGCAGGCTCTGCTCTTCAGTTTAGGGATGACCCTGAAGCCTAAATTGCGCTAGAGCGGACTGAAGGGGTGCGGGTGAGGGGGGGGGGGGGGAGGCGGCGTGGCGGATTACGGTCCGGGGAGACCTTTAGGTTCCGGCCCCGACCCCGGCCCCGGCCCCAGCCGCGGTGCCGCTTCTTTGCGGGAGCGCTCCACGAGCCGTTACTTTGTTTCCACTTGTACTTGGGGAGCCCGGCCGAGCGTGGCAGGGAGTGAGGCATCCGCTCCGCAGGCTCTGCTCTCTCCTTTAGGAATCATCCTGAAGGCTAAAGTGCGCTGGAGCCGACCAAAGGGGTGTGGTTGAGAAGGATGGGGGGGGGGGGGGAGTTGCGGGGACGGATTGGGGTGGGGGGGGGTGGCGGTGTTCGGTCCGGGATGAGCTTTAGGACCCGGCGCCGCTTCTTTGCAGGAGCGCTTTAGGAGCGGTTACTTTGTTTCCACTTGTACTTGGGGAGCCCGGCAGAGCGTGGCAGGGAGGGAGGGAGGCATCTGCTCCGCAGGCTCTGCTCTCTCCTTTAGGAATGATCCTGAAGCCTAAAGTGCGCTGGAGCGGACCGAAGGGGTGGGTTTGAGAAGGGGAGTGGCGGGGGGGGAGGAGTGGAGTGGCGGGGGGGGAGGGATTGGCGGGGGGGGAGGGATTGGGGGGGTGGGGGCTGGCGGTGTTCGGTCCGGGAAGAGCTTTCGGCCCCCGCCGCCGCTTATTTGCAGGAGCGCTTTAGGAGCGGTTACTTTGTTTCCACTTGTACTTGGCGAGCCCGGCCGAGGCTTGCAGGGAGCGAGGCATCTGCTCGGCAGGCTCTGCTGTTCGGTTTAGGGATGACCCTGAAGCCTAAGGTGTGTTAGAGCGGAGGGAAAGGGGTGCGGTTGAGGAGGGGGGGGGGGGGAGGGGAGTGGCGGGGGAGGGGGGGGGGTGTGTGACGGTGTTCGGTCCGGGAAGAGCTTTCGGCCCCCGCCGCCGCCGCCGCCGCCGCTTATTTGCAGGGTTACTTTGTTTCCACTTGTACCTGGCGAGCCCGGCCGAGCCTGGCAGGGAGGGAGGGAGGCATCTGCTCGGCAGGCTCTGCTCTTCGGTTTAGGGATGACCCTGAAGCCTAAAGTGCGCTAGAGCGGAGTGAAGGGGTGCGGTTGAGGAGGTGGGGGGGGAGGGGGCGTGGCGGTGTAAGGTCCGGGGAGACTTTTCGGCCCCGGCCCCGGCCGCGGTGCCGCCGCTTCTTTGCAGGAGCGCTTTACGAGCAGTTACTTTGTTTCCACTTGTACTTGGGGAGCCCGGCCGAGCGTGGCAGGGAGCGAGGCATCTGCTCGGCAGGCTCTGCTCTTCGGTTTAGGGATGACCCTGAAGCCCGAAGTGCGCTGGAGCGGAACGAAAAAGGTGGGTCTGGGGGGGGGTGGGGGGGGGTGGGGGGGGTGAAGACGGAGGGGGGGACGGGGATGGGACGGTGTTCGGTCCGGCATGAGCTTTCGGCCCCGGCGCCGCTTCTTTGCAGGAGCGCTTTAGGAGCGGTTACTTTGTTTCCACTTGTACTTGGGGAGCCCGGCCGAGCCTGGCAGGGAGCGAGGGAGGCATCTGCTCGGCAGGCTCTGCTCTTCGGTTTAGGGATGACCCTGAAGCGTAAGGTGTGTTAGAGCGGAGTGAAGGGGTGGGGTTGAGGAGGGAGGGGGGAGGGGATGAGGGGAGTGGCGGGGGGTGTCGTGGGGGGGCTGTGACGGTGTTCGGTCCGGGAAGAGCTTTCGGACCCGCCGCCGCTTATTTGCAGGAGCGCTTTAGGAGCGGTTACTTTGTTTCCACTTGTACTTGGGGAGCCCGGCAGAGTCTGGCAGGGGGGAGGCATCCGCTCGGCAGACTCTGCTCTTCAGTTTAGGGATGACCCTGAAGCCTAAATTGCGCTAGAGCGGACTGAAGGGGTGCGGGTGAGGGGCGGGGGGGGGAGGCGGCGTGGCGGATTACGGTCCGGGGAGACCTTTAGGTTCCGACCCCGGCTCCGGTCTCAGCCGCGGTGCCGCTTCTTTGCGGGAGCGCTCCACGAGCCGTTACTTTGTTTCCACTTGTACTTGGGGAGCCCGGCCGAGCGTGGCAGGGAGGGAGGCATCCGCTCCGCAGGCTCTGCTCTCTCCTTTAGGAATCATCCTGAAGGCTAAAGTGCGCTGGAGCCGACCAAAGGGGTGTGGTTGAGAAGGATGGGGGGGGGGGGGGGGAGTTGCGGGGACGGATTGGGGGGGGGGGTGTGTGGCGGTGTTCGGTCCGGGATGAGCTTTACGACCCGGCGCCGCTTCTTTGCAGGAGCGCTTTAGGAGCGGTTACTTTGTTTCCACTTGTACCTGGCGAGCCCGGCAGAGCGTGGCAGGGAGGGAGGGAGGCATCTGCTCCGCAGGCTCTGCTCTCTCCTTTAGGAATGATCCTGAAGCCTAAAGTGCGCTGGAGCGGACCGAAGGGGTGGGTTTGAGAAGGGGAGTGGCGGGGGGGGAGGAGTGGAGTGGCGGGGGGGGAGGGATTGGCGGGGGGGGAGGGATTGGCGGGGGGGGAGGGATTGGGGGGGGTGGGGGCTAGCGGTGTTCGGTCCGGGAAGAGCTTTCGGCCCCCGCCGCCGCTTATTTGCAGGAGCGCTTTAGGAGCGGTTACTTTGTTTCCACTTGTACTTGGCGAGCCCGGCCGAGCCTGGCAGGGAGCGAGGCATCTGCTCGGCAGGCTCTGCTGTTCGGTTTAGGGATGACCCTGAAGCCTAAGGTGTGTTAGAGCGGAGGGAAAGGGGTGCGGTTGAGGAGGGGGGGGGGGGGAGGAGAGTGGCGGGGGGGGGGGGGGGGTGTGACGGTGTTCGGTCTGGGAAGAGCTTTCGGACCCGCCGCCGCCGCCGCCGCCGCTTATTTGCAGGAGCGCTTAAGGAGCGGTTACTTTGTTTCCACTTGTACCTGGCGAGCCCGGCAGAGCCTGGCAGGGAGGGAGGGAGGCATCTGCTCGGCAGGCTCTGCTCTTCGGTTTAGGGATGACCCTGAAGCCTAAAGTGCGCTAGAGCGGAGTGAAGGGGTGCGGTTGAGGAGGTGGGGGGGGAGGGGGCGTGGCGGTGTAAGGTCCGGGGAGACTTTTCGGCCCCGGCCCCGGCCGCGGTGCCGCCGCTTCTTTGCAGGAGCGCTTTACGAGCAGTTACTTTGTTTCCACTTGTACTTGGGGAGCCCGGCCGAGCGTGGCAGGGAGCGAGGCATCTGCTCGGCAGGCTCTGCTCTTCGGTTTAGGGATGACCCTGAAGCCCGAAGTGCGCTGGAGCGGAACGAAAAAGGTGGGTCTGGGGGGGGGTCGGGGGGGTGGGGTGTGTGAAGACGGAGGGGGGGACGGGGATGGGACGGTGTTCGGTCCGGCATGAGCTTTCGGCCCCCTCCGCCGCTTCTTTGCAGGAGCGCTTTAGGAGCAGTTACTTTGTTTCCACTTGTACTTGGGGAGCCCGGCCGAGCCTGGCAGGGAGCGAGGGAGGCATCTGCTCGGCAGGCTCTGCTCTTCGGTTTAGGGATGACCCTGAAGCGTAAGGTGTGTTAGAGCGGAGTGAAGGGGTGGGGTTGAGGAGGGAGGGGGGGGGGGGAGGAGGGGAGTGGCGGGGGGGGTCGTGGGGGGGCTGTGACGGTGTTCGGTCCGGGAAGAGCTTTCGGACCCGCCGCCGCTTATTTGCAGGAGCGCTTTAGGAGCGGTTACTTTGTTTCCACTTGTACTTGGGGAGCCCGTCAGAGTCTGGCAGGGGGGAGGCATCCGCTCGGCAGGCTCTGCTCTTCAGTTTAGGGATGACCCTGAAGCCTAAATTGCGCTAGAGCGGACTGAAGGGGTGCGGGTGAGGGGGGGGGGGGGGGGAGGCGGCGTGGCGGATTACGGTCCGGGGAGACCTTTAGGTTCCGGCCCCGACCCCGGCCCCGGCCCCAGCCGCGGTGCCGCTTCTTTGCGGGAGCGCTCCACGAGCCGTTACTTTGTTTCCACTTGTACTTGGGGAGCCCGGCCGAGCGTGGCAGGGAGGGAGGCATCCGCTCTGCAGGCTCTGCTCTCTCCTTTAGGAATCATCCTGAAGGCTAAAGTGCGCTGGAGCCGACCAAAGGGGTGTGGTTGAGAAGGATGGGGGGGGGGGGGGGGAGTTGCGGGGACGGATTGGGGGGGGGGGGGTGTGGCGGTGTTCGGTCCGGGATGAGCTTTACGACCCGGCGCCGCTTCTTTGCAGGAGCGCTTTAGGAGCGGTTACTTTGTTTCCACTTGTACCTGGCGAGCCCGGCAGAGCGTGGCAGGGAGGGAGGGAGGCATCTGCTCCGCAGGCTCTGCTCTCTCCTTTAGGAATGATCCTGAAGCCTAAAGTGCGCTGGAGCGGACCGAAGGGGTGGGTTTGAGAAGTGGAGTGGCGGGGGGGGAGGGATTGGCGGGGGGGGAGGGATGAGGGATTGGGGGGGGGGGGGTGGGGGGGCTGGCGGTGTTCGGTCCGGGAAGAGCTTTAGGACCCGGCGCCGCTTCTTTGCAGGAGCGCTTTAGGAGCGGTTACTTTGTTTCCACTTGTACCTGGCGAGCCCGGCAGAGCGTGGCAGGGAGGGAGGGAGGCATCTGCTCCGCAGGCTCTGCTCTCTCCTTTAGGAATCATCCTGAAGCCTAAAGTGCGCTGGAGCGGACCGAAGGGGTGAGTTTGAGAAGGGGAGTGGCGGGGGGGGAGGAGTGGAGTGGCGGGGGGGGGAGGGATTGGCGGGGGGGGGAGGGATTGGGGGGGGGGCGGGGCTGGCGGTGTTCGGTCCGGGAAGAGCTTTCGGCCCCCGCCGCCGCTTATTTGCAGGAGCGCTTTAGGAGCCGTTACTTTGTTTCCACTTGTACTTGGGGAGCCCGGCCGAGCCTGGCAGGGAGCGAGGCATCTGCTCGGCAGGCTCTGCTGTTCGGTTTAGGGATGACCCTGAAGCCTAAGGTGTGTTAGAGCAGAGTGAAGGGGTGGGGTTGAGGAGGAGGAGGGGGGGGTGAGGGGGCGTGGCGGTGTACGGTCCGGGGAGACCTTTCGGTTCCGGCCCCGGCCCCGGCCGCGGCGCCGCTTCTTTGCGGGAGCGCTCCACGAGCCGTTACTTTGTTTACACTTGTACTTGGGGGGCCCGGCCGAACGTGGCAGGGAGGGAGGCATCCGCTCCGCAGGCTCTGCTCTCTCCTTTAGGAATCATCCTGAAGGCTAAAGTGCGCTGGAGCCGACCGAAGGGTTGTGGTTGAGAAGGATGTGGGGGGGCGGTGGGGAGTTGCGGGGCGGATTGGGGTGGGGGGGTGTGGCGGGTGTTCGGTCCGGGATGAGCTTTCGGCCCCGCCGCCGCTTCTTTGCAGGAGCGCTTTGGGAGCGGTTACTTTGTTTCCACTTGTACTGGGGGAGCCCGGCAGAGCGTGGCGGGGAGCGAGGCATGCCCTCGGCAGGCTCTACTCTTCGGTTTAGGGATGACCCTGAAGCCTAAAGTGCGCTGGAGCGGACCGAAGGGGTGGGGTTGAGAAGGAGAGTGGCGGGGGGGAGGAGGGGAATGGCGGGGGGGAGGGAGTGGGGGGGAGTGTGGCGGTGTTCGGTCCGGGAAGAGCTTTCGGCCCCGCCGCCGGTTCTTTGCAGGAGCGCTTTAGGAGCCGTTACTTTGTTTCCACTGGGAGATTGGGGGCCCGGCAGAGCCTGGCAGGGAGGGAGGCATCCGCTCGGCAGGCTCTGCTCTTCGGTTTAGGGATGACCCTGAATCCTAAAGTGCGCTGGAACGGAACGAAGGGGTGGGGCTGAGGGCGGGGGTGGCGGGGGGGGGGGAGAAGGGATGTGGCGGGGGGGGGGGGGGGGGGAGTGGGGGGAGGGTGTGTGGTGTTGTTCGGTCCGGGAAGACCTATCGGCCCCGGCGCCGCTTCTTTGCAGTAGCGCTTTACGAGCCGTTACTGTGGAAAACGCTGAATTGTGGCTTTTGCAAACTGAAATTCTGTATTGCATATTCTTTTGCTGACTTGTGAATTAGGCCTGCCTTGTCAGAAATACTTTTTGTAGGGAATTTAGGATTGTTAATATAGTTTTGCTGTTAGTTGTGTTAAAAGAATTAGTGCAAAATCTCTCTCTCAAACAAGGGTTCATTTCAAATACATAGCTCTGCTCTGAATAAGTAAACCCAGGACTGATAAGGAGGAAACATCCCAAGGAAGGTTATACCTGGTATAGATAAGAAGAAAACATCCCAAGGATGACTGTGCGTATCTGAAACAATCACAACACAACTACGCATGTGCCAGGGAAAGAAGGTTAAAAGTTCAACCTGAGGACGACTTCGAGCCTTCATCACTGAGACCCCCTGATGACCACCACCACCACCACCAGACAGTACGCAGGCGCAACTGGGAGGAGTTTATGGAAACGACTTCTTGGGACTTCTTTAATACGAAGCGGGACAGGTCACGAATATGTATAGGTATAGGAGATGACCTAATGATTTTGGACAGAATATTGTATAAAAATGCCACGAACTCTGACCAAAAGTGTGCCTACTTTGTTAGGTAACCCGCTCTTGCAAGAACGTATAGTAAATTACTGCTTCACTAATGTGTCTAACTCGAGTCCTTTTTTTTAGGACCCTTTTCCCATTTCTAACATTACTTTGTTTCCACTTGTACTTAGGGAGCCTGGCAGAGCGTGGCAGGGAGGGAGGCAACTGCTCAGCAGGCTCTGCTCTTCGGTTTAGGGATGACCCTGAAGCCTAAAGTGCGCTGGAGCGGAACAAAGGGGTGTGGTTGGGGGGGGGGGACGGGGATGGGATGGGACGGTGTTCGGTCCGGGAAGAGCTTTCGGCCCCGCCCCCGCTTCTTTGCAGGAGCGCTTTAGGAGCGGTTACTTTGTTTCCACTTGTCCTTAGGGAGCCCGGCAGAGCGTGGCAGGGAGGGAGGCATCTGCTCCGCAGGCTCTGCTCTCTCCTTTAGGAATGATCCTGAAGCCTAAAGTGCGCTGGAGCGGACCGAAGGGGTGGGTTTGAGAAGGGGAGTGGCGGGGGGGGAGGAGTGGAGTGGCGGGGGGGGAGGGATTGGCGGGGGGGGAGGGATTGGGGGGGCGGGGTGGGGGGGCTGGCGGTGTTCGGTCCGGGAAGAGCTTTCGGCCCCCGCCGCCGCTTATTTGCAGGAGCGCTTTAGGAGCGGTTACTTTGTTTCCACTTGTACTTGGCGAGCCCGGCCGAGCCTGGCAGGGAGCGAGGCATCTGCTCGGCAGGCTCTGCTGTTCGGTTTAGGGATGACCCTGAAGCCTAAGGTGTGTTAGAGCGGAGGGAAAGGGGTGCGGTTGAGGAGGGGGGGGGGGGGAGAGGAGTGGCGGGGGAGGGGGGGGTGGGTGTGACGGTGTTCGGTCCGGGAAGAGATTTCGGCCCCCGCCGCCGCCGCCGCCGCCGCCGCCGCCGCTTATTTGCAGGAGCGCTTAAGGAGCGGTTACTTTGTTTCCACTTGTACTTGGCGAGCCCGGCCGAGCCTGGCAGGGAGGGAGGGAGGCATCTGCTCGGCAGGCTCTGCTCTTCGGTTTAGGGATGACCCTGAAGCCTAAAGTGCGCTAGAGCGGAGTGAAGGGGTGCGGTTGAGGAGGTGGGGGGGGAGGGGGCGTGGCGGTGTAAGGTCCGGGGAGACTTTTCGGCCCCGGCCCCGGCCGCGGTGCCGCCGCTTCTTTGCAGGAGCGCTTTAGGAGCGGTTACTTTGTTTCCACTTGTACTTGGGGAGCCCGGCCGAGCCTGGCAGGGAGCGAGGCATCTGCTCGGCAGGCTCTGCTCTTCGGTTTAGGGATGACCCTGAAGCGTAAGGTGTGTTAGAGCGGAGTGAAGGGGTGGGGTTGAGGAGGGAGGGGGGGGGGGGAGGAGGGGAGTGGCGGGGGGGGTCGTGGGGGGGCTGTGACGGTGTTCGGTCCGGGAAGAGCTTTCGGACCCGCCGCCGCTTATTTGCAGGAGTGCTTTAGGAGCGGTTACTTTGTTTCCACTTGTCCTTAGGGAGCCCGGCAGAGCATGGCAGGGAGGGAGGCATCTGCTCGGCAGGCTCTGCTCTCCCCTTTAGGAATGATCCTGAAGCCTAAAGTGCGCTGGAGCGGACCGAAGGGGTGTGGTTGAGAAGGAGGGGGGGTAGGGAGGGGAATGGCGGGGGGGGGGGGTGCAGGGCTGGGGTTGGGGAGTGGCGGGGGGTGTGGGTGTGGCGGTGTTTGGTCCGGGGGGACCTATCGGCCCCGGCGCCGCTTCTTTGCAGGAGCGCTTTAGGAGCCGTTACTTTGTTTCCACTTGTACTTAGGGAGCCCGAGTGGACCGAAGGGGGGCGGGGCTGAGAGGGGGGTGGGGAGGGGGGGGGGCCCGACCTGCTCTGCTCTCCTCTCCTGTTTAGCAATGACCCTAAACCCTATCGTGTGCGGGAGCAGCTCGTGGGGTGGGGGTGGGGGAGTGGAGGTGAGCTGGGGGGGATGAGGGAGGAGGGCGGTGTTCTGTCCAGGAAGATCTTTCAGCCCCGGCACCAGTTCATTTTTGGGAGCTTATTAGGAGTGGATTCATTTTGTTAGCACTTGTAGAAGTAGGCCCCAGCAGAGGTTGGCAGTGAGTTAGGCTGCTCAGCTCCCGTGGCTGAGAATGCGCCTGAACCCCCAAAGTGGTTGGGGCTACCTGGGAGTGGGGGGGGTGTTGTGGGGTAAGGGTCCGTGTGTGTGTTCAGTCAAGGAACAGCTTTTGAACTGAGACGCTTAAAAGGAGTTTTCTTTTTTATTTTTTCTTAAGACGACTTCTATTAGGCCCCGGCAGAGGCTGACAGAGAGCTAGGCCTCGGCTTGGCCTGCTCTGCTCCCTTGTTTAGGGATGCCCCTGAACCCCAATGTTAGGTGCAGCCCCTCATGGGGCTACCTGGGCTTAGGGGTGTGGTGCGGGAATGAGGGGCTGTGTGGGTGTCCAGTCCCCGGAAGATCTGTCACCCCGGGAAGTTTATTAGGAACTTCTTTTTTCCTTTCTTTAAGACTCCTTCAAGTAGGCCCTGGCAGAGGCTGGCAGTGGGATAGGAGGCCTCTGCTGGGCCTGCTCTGCTCCTGTGGCTTAGCATGCCCCTGAACCTTACAGTGCTCTAAAGCGGCTCGTGGGCCTACCTACTGGAAGGGTGGGGGTGGGGGTTCAGTCCAGGAAGAGCTTTCCGCTCCAGGATCTTATTAGGAGTTTCTTTCTGGTTTTTTACCCCTTTTAAACGCAGGCCCCGGCAGAGGCTGGGGGTGAGCTAGGCCTCTGCCGGGCCTGCTCTGCTCCTGTGGCTTAGCATGCCCCTGAACCTTACAGTGCTCTAAAGCGGCTCTTGGGCCTACCTACTGGAAGGGTGGGGGTGGGGGTTCAGTCCAGGAAGAGCTTTCCGCTCCAGGATCTTATTAGGAGTTTCTTTCTGGTTTTTTACCCCTTTTAAATGCAGGCCCCGGCAGAGGCTGGGGGTGAGCTAGGCCTCTGCCGGGCCTGCTCTGCTCCTGTGGCTTAGCATGCCCCTGAACCTTACAGTGCTCTAAAGCGGCTCGTGGGCCTACCTACTGGAAGGGTGGGGGTGGGGGTTCAGTCCAGGAAGAGCTTTCCGCTCCAGGATCTTATTAGGAGTTTCTTTCTGGTTTTTTACACCCCTTTTAAATGCAGGCCCCGGCAGAGGCTGGGGGTGAGCTAGGCCTCTGCCGGGCCTGCTCTGCTCCTGTGGCTTAGCATGCCCCTGAACCTTACAGTGCTCTAAAGCAGCTCGTGGGCCTACCTACTGGAAGGGTGGGGGTGGGGGTTCAGTCCAGGAAGAGCTTTCCGCTCCAGGATCTTATTAGGAGTTTCTTTCTGGTTTTTTACCCCTTTTAAACGCAGGCCCCGGCAGAGGCTGGGGGTGAGCTAGGCCTCTGCCGGGCCTGCTCTGCTCCTGTGGCTTAGCATGCCCCTGAACCTTACAGTGCTCTAAAGCGGCTCTTGGGCCTACCTACTGGAAGGGTGGGGGTGGGGGTTCAGTCCAGGAAGAGCTTTCCGCTCCAGGATCTTATTAGGAGTTTCTTTCTGGTTTTTTACCCCTTTTAAATGCAGGCCCCGGCAGAGGCTGGGGGTGAGCTAGGCCTCTGCCGGGCCTGCTCTGCTCCTGTGGCTTAGCATGCCCCTGAACCTTACAGTGCTCTAAAGCGGCTCGTGGGCCTACCTACTGGAAGGGTGGGGGTGGGGGTTCAGTCCAGGAAGAGCTTTCCGCTCCAGGATCTTATTAGGAGTTTCTTTCTGGTTTTTTACCCCTTTTAAACGCAGGCCCCGGCAGAGGCTGGGGGTGAGCTAGGCCTCTGCCGGGCCTGCTCTGCTCCTGTGGCTTAGCATGCCCCTGAACCTTACAGTGCTCTAAAGCGGCTCGTGGGCCTACCTACTGGAAGGGTGGGGGTTCAGTCCAGGAAGAGCTTTCCGCTCCAGGATCTTATTAGGAGTTTCTTTCTGGTTTTTTACCCCTTTTAAACGCAGGCCCCGGCAGAGGCTGGGGGTGAGCTAGGCCTCTGCCGGGCCTGCTCTGCTCCTGTGGCTTAGCAAGCCCCTGAACCTTACAGTGCTCTAAAGCGGCTCGTGGGCCTACCTACTGGAAGGGTGGGGGTTCAGTCCAGGAAGAGCTTTCCGCTCCAGGATCTTATTAGGAGTTTCTTTCTGGTTTTTTACCCCTTTTAAATGCAGGCCCCGGCAGAGGCTGGGGGTGAGCTAGGCCTCTGCCGGGCCTGCTCTGCTCCTGTGGCTTAGCATGCCCCTGAACCTTACAGTGCTCTAAAGCAGCTCGTGGGCCTACCTACTGGAAGGGTGGGGGTGGGGGTTCAGTCCAGGAAGAGCTTTCCGCTCCAGGATCTTATTAGGAGTTTCTTTCTGGTTTTTTACCCCTTTTAAACGCAGGCCCCGGCAGAGGCTGGGGGTGAGCTAGGCCTCTGCCGGGCCTGCTCTGCTCCTGTGGCTTAGCATGCCCCTGAACCTTACAGTGCTCTAAAGCGGCTCGTGGGCCTACCTACTGGAAGGGTGGGGGTGGGGGTTCAGTCCAGGAAGAGCTTTCCGCTCCAGGATCTTATTAGGAGTTTCTTTCTGGTTTTTTACCCCTTTTAAACGCAGGCCCCGGCAGAGGCTGGGGGTGAGCTAGGCCTCTGCCGGGCCTGCTCTGCTCCTGTGGCTTAGCAAGCCCCTGAACCTTACAGTGCTCTAAAGCGGCTCGTGGGCCTACCTACTGGAAGGGTGGGGGTTCAGTCCAGGAAGAGCTTTCCGCTCCAGGATCTTATTAGGAGTTTCTTTCTGGTTTTTTACCCCTTTTAAATGCAGGCCCCGGCAGAGGCTGGGGGTGAGCTAGGCCTCTGCCGGGCCTGCTCTGCTCCTGTGGCTTAGCATGCCCCTGAACCTTACAGTGCTCTAAAGCGGCTCGTGGGCCTACCTACTGGAAGGGTGGGGGTGGGGGTTCAGTCCAGGAAGAGCTTTCCGCTCCAGGATCTTATTAGGAGTTTCTTTCTGGTTTTTTACCCCTTTTAAATGCAGGCCCCGGCAGAGGCTGGGGGTGAGCTAGGCCTCTGCCGGGCCTGCTCTGCTCCTGTGGCTTAGCAAGCCCCTGAACCTTACAGTGCTCTAAAGCGGCTCGTGGGCCTACCTACTGGAAGGGTGGGGGTGGGGGTTCAGTCCAGGAAGAGCTTTCCGCTCCAGGATCTTATTAGGAGTTTCTTTCTGGTTTTTTACCCCTTTTAAACGCAGGCCCCGGCAGAGGCTGGGGGTGAGCTAGGCCTCTGCCGGGCCTGCTCTGCTCCTGTGGCTTAGCATGCCCCTGAACCTTACAGTGCTCTAAAGCGGCTCGTGGGCCTACCTACTGGAAGGGTGGGGGTGGGGGTTCAGTCCAGGAAGAGCTTTCCGCTCCAGGATCTTATTAGGAGTTTCTTTCTGGTTTTTTACCCCTTTTAAACGCAGGCCCCGGCAGAGGCTGGGGGTGAGCTAGGCCTCTGCCGGGCCTGCTCTGCTCCTGTGGCTTAGCATGCCCCTGAACCTTACAGTGCTCTAAAGCGGCTCGTGGGCCTACCTACTGGAAGGGTGGGGGTGGGGGTTCAGTCCAGGAAGAGCTTTCCGCTCCAGGATCTTATTAGGAGTTTCTTTCTGGTTTTTTACCCCTTTTAAACGCAGGCCCCGGCAGAGGCTGGGGGTGAGCTAGGCCTCTGCCGGGCCTGCTCTGCTCCTGTGGCTTAGCAAGCCCCTGAACCTTACAGTGCTCTAAAGCGGCTCGTGGGCCTACCTACTGGAAGGGTGGGGGTTCAGTCCAGGAAGAGCTTTCCGCTCCAGGATCTTATTAGGAGTTTCTTTCTGGTTTTTTACCCCTTTTAAATGCAGGCCCCGGCAGAGGCTGGGGGTGAGCTAGGCCTCTGCCGGGCCTGCTCTGCTCCTGTGGCTTAGCATGCCCCTGAACCTTACAGTGCTCTAAAGCGGCTCGTGGGCCTACCTACTGGAAGGGTGGGGGTGGGGGTTCAGTCCAGGAAGAGCTTTCCGCTCCAGGATCTTATTAGGAGTTTCTTTCTGGTTTTTTACCCCTTTTAAACGCAGGCCCCGGCAGAGGCTGGGGGTGAGCTAGGCCTCTGCCGGGCCTGCTCTGCTCCTGTGGCTTAGCATGCCCCTGAACCTTACAGTGCTCTAAAGCGGCTCGTGGGCCTACCTACTGGAAGGGTGGGGGTGGGGGTTCAGTCCAGGAAGAGCTTTCCGCTCCAGGATCTTATTAGGAGTTTCTTTCTGGTTTTTTACCCCTTTTAAACGCAGGCCCCGGCAGAGGCTGGGGGTGAGCTAGGCCTCTGCCGGGCCTGCTCTGCTCCTGTGGCTTAGCATGCCCCTGAACCTTACAGTGCTCTAAAGCGGCTCGTGGGCCTACCTACTGGAAGGGTGGGGGTGGGGGTTCAGTCCAGGAAGAGCTTTCCGCTCCAGGATCTTATTAGGAGTTTCTTTCTGGTTTTTTACCCCTTTTAAACGCAGGCCCCGGCAGAGGCTGGGGGTGAGCTAGGCCTCTGCCGGGCCTGCTCTGCTCCTGTGGCTTAGCAAGCCCCTGAACCTTACAGTGCTCTAAAGCGGCTCGTGGGCCTACCTACTGGAAGGGTGGGGGTTCAGTCCAGGAAGAGCTTTCCGCTCCAGGATCTTATTAGGAGTTTCTTTCTGGTTTTTTACCCCTTTTAAATGCAGGCCCCGGCAGAGGCTGGGGGTGAGCTAGGCCTCTGCCGGGCCTGCTCTGCTCCTGTGGCTTAGCATGCCCCTGAACCTTACAGTGCTCTAAAGCGGCTCGTGGGCCTACCTACTGGAAGGGTGGGGGTGGGGGTTCAGTCCAGGAAGAGCTTTCCGCTCCAGGATCTTATTAGGAGTTTCTTTCTGGTTTTTTACCCCTTTTAAACGCAGGCCCCGGCAGAGGCTGGGGGTGAGCTAGGCCTCTGCCGGGCCTGCTCTGCTCCTGTGGCTTAGCATGCCCCTGAACCTTACAGTGCTCTAAAGCGGCTCGTGGGCCTACCTACTGGAAGGGTGGGGGTTCAGTCCAGGAAGAGCTTTCCGCTCCAGGATCTTATTAGGAGTTTCTTTCTGGTTTTTTACCCCTTTTAAACGCAGGCCCCGGCAGAGGCTGGGGGTGAGCTAGGCCTCTGCCGGGCCTGCTCTGCTCCTGTGGCTTAGCATGCCCCTGAACCTTACAGTGCTCTAAAGCGGCTCGTGGGCCTACCTACTGGAAGGGTGGGGGTGGGGGTTCAGTCCAGGAAGAGCTTTCCGCTCCAGGATCTTATTAGGAGTTTCTTTCTGGTATTTTACCCCTTTTAAACGCAGGCCCCGGCAGAGGCTGGGGGTGAGCTAGGCCTCTGCCGGGCCTGCTCTGCTCCTGTGGCTTAGCAAGCCCCTGAACCTTACAGTGCTCTAAAGCGGCTCGTGGGCCTACCTACTGGAAGGGTGGGGGTGGGGGTTCAGTCCAGGAAGAGGTTTCCGCCCCAGGATCTTATTGGAGTTGAGCTTTCGGCCTGGGCCCGCTTCTTTTGTGGAGCTCCTTAGGAGCGGTTTCTTTGTTACCATTTGTAAAAGGAGAGCCTGGCAGGGAGGGTGTCATGCTCTCGGCCTGCTGTGGTCTCCCGTTTTAAAGTGCACTGGAGCGGCTCGGCGGGTGGGCGTGGCAGTGTTCGGTCCGGAAAGAGCTTTCGGCCCCGGCGCCGCTTCTTTACGGGAGCGCTTTAGGAGCGGTTACTTTGTTTCCACTTGTACTTGGCGAGCCCGGCAGAGCCTGGCAGGGAGCGAGGCATCTGCTCGGCAGGCTCTGATCTCCGCTTTAGGGATGACCCTGAAGCCTAAAGTGCGCTCGAGCGGAACGAAGGGGGTGGGGCTGAGAAGGGGCGGGGGGAAGGGGGAGGGAACGGTGTTCGGTCCGGGAAGAGCTTTCGGCCCCGGCGCCGCTTCTTTGCAGGAGCTCTTTAGGAGCGGTTACTTTGTTTCCACTTGTACTTAGGGAGCCCGGCAGAGCGTGGCGGGGAGCGAGGCATCTGCTCGGCAGGCTCTGATCTCTCCCTTTTAGGAATGACCCTGAAGCCTAAAGTGCGCTGGAGTGGAACGAAGGGGTGGGGCTGTGGGGGGGGGGGCGGTGTTGGGTCCGGGGATGACCTTTCGGCCCCGGCGCCGCTCTTTAGGAGCCGCTACTTTGTTTCCACTTGTACTTAGGGAGCCCGGCAGAGCGTGGCAGGGAGGGAGGCATCCGCTCCGCAGGCTCTGCTCTCTCCCTTCTAGGAATGACCCTGAAGCCTAAAGTGTTGCTGGATCGGACCGAAGGGGGTGAGGCTGAGAAGAGGGAGTAGGGGGGGGACGGTGTTGGGTCCGGGGATGACCTTTCGGCCCCGTCCTCGCTTCTTTGCAGGAGGACTCTAGGAGCGGTTAGCCACCGGTTCGCCCTGGCACCGCGCGGGGGTGGGGGGGGCCGCCGGTTTACCCGCGCGGTAAAACGACAGCGTCCCTCCGGTCTATCGGCTTCCAGAAGCGGTTGTCAGGTCTACCCGACTCACGAGTGGAACTTTGTCTCTCCCCTGGTGGGGAGAGCCCGTCAGTCCTGGTGTTTTTTACAGAGGAGTCGCTGTTTTTCGCCGCCTCCAGTTTGGTCGTGGTAAACTCTCGCGTTGTTTGGCGCCCCTTCCCGTCGGTCAGATGTCTGTCTCTTGAAGCTTTTCGGGGGAGGAGGCGTCTATCTCCGTCCTATGAGTGCGAGCGGTGACTCGCCTCGAGGGCGATTCCTGAGAGCGGCCGCTACCCGCGCGAGACTGCCGTAGAAAGGGCGAGCTAGGCGGCTTTCTCGGCGGGTTTTGGCCCCGGTGGCCCGGCACCGCTCCTGCTCGTTCGGCACGGCAGCGACCCGCCCCCCCTTTTGGCTCATCCTGATCCGAGCCGGTGTGTGGGGTATCCCCGATGGGTCGAGATTCGTAAGGGAGCCGTGGCCGAGGGCAGAGTGCGGCGGCCGTTGTCTTACCGGTACGCTGAAAAGCGTGTTGCGGGGCGGAGGCCGTCACGAGAGAGCGCTGGAAGCCCGTGGGGTTGGCGAGAGCACACGAAGGGAGCCCCCCGAATGTCCTACCCCCGGCCGCGGAGAGCGCAGGATTCGATCGGGCGAGGTTGGCGGCGCCTTGCCCTTTATTCCTCTGGCCCTAAGCTGGAGCCCGTTGCGATGAGTTGCGAGTTGAAGACCGGTGGCCGGTGGCGGTCTCTGGCACTCTCGAACGCTGAAAAGCTCGGTGGCGGGGTGTGCTCTGCTTTCGGCTTGACTCTCACCCTCTCCGCGATGGTAGAGGTGCGCTGCCGCCGCATCCCGAGGTCCTTGTGAAAGTGGCGGCTCGCCCCCGTTTGTTTTTGTTTTTTTTTTGGGTTTTTTGTTTGTTTTTTTGTTTTGTTTTTTTTTCCTCCACCCTCCCTTTTTCTTTTTTCCACTCGCTCTCTCCG
>JAKCOZ010000021.1:90000-112500 GCA_022605955.1 Rallus limicola
AGCGTGGCGAGGAGCGAGGCATCTGCTCGGCAGGCTCTGCTCTTCGGTTTAGGGATGACCCTGTAGCCTAAACGGCGTTAGAGCGGAGTGAAGGGGCGCGGTTGAGGAGGGGGGGGGAGCAGTGGAGTGGCGGGGGGGGGGGGCTGTGACGGTGATCGGTCCGGGATGAGCTTTCGGACCCGCCGCCGCTTATTTGCAGGAGCGCTTTACGAGCCGTTACTTTGTTTCCACTTGTACTTGGGGAGCCCGGCAGAGCGTGGCGGGGAGCGAAGCATCCGCTCGGCAGGCTCTGCTCTTCGGTTTAGGGGTGACACTGAAGCCTAAAGTGCGCTAGAGCGGACTGAAGGGGTGTGGTTGAGGAGGGGGAGGGGAAGGGGCGTGGCGGTGTTCGGTCCGGGATGAGCTTTCGGCACCGGCCACGGCCCCGGCGCCGCTTCTTTGCAAGAGCGCTCCACGAGCCGATACTTTGTTTCCACTGGGACATTGGGAGCCCGGCCAAGCGTGGCAGGGAGGGAGGCATCCGCTCCGCAGGCTCTGCTCTCCCCTTTAGGAATGATCCTGAAGCCTAAAGTGCGCTGGAGCCGACCGAAGGGGTGTGGTTGAGAAGGATGGGGGGGGGGGGGGGGGGGGGTGTGTGACGGTGTTCGGTCCGGGATGACCTATGGGCCCCGCCGCCGCTTCTTTGCAGGAGCGCTTTAGGAGCGGTTACTTTGTTTCCACTTGTACCTGGGGAGCCCGGCAGATCCGGGCAGGGAGGGAGGCATCCGCTCGGCAGGCTCTGCTCTTCGTTTTAGGGATGACCCTGAAGCCTAAACTGCGCTGGAGCGGACCGATGGGGTGGGGGGGTAGGAGGGGGGGGAGGAGAGTGGGGGGGGGGAGGAGAGTGGCGGGGGGGGTGGCGGCGTTCGGCCCGGAAGAACTATGGACCCCGCCACCGCTTCTTTGCAGGAGCGCTTTACGAGCCGTTACTTTCTTTCCACTTGTACTTAAGGAGCCCGGCAGAGCGTGGCGGGGAGAGAGGCATCCGCTCGGCAGGCTCTACTCTTCGGTTTAGGGGTGACCCTGAAGCCTAAAGTGCGCTGGAGCGGAGTGAAGCGGTGTGGTTGAGGAAGGGGGGGGGGGGGGGGAGGGGGCGTGGCGGTGTTCGGTCCGGGAAGAGCTTTCGGCCCCGGCGCCGCTTCTTTGCAGGAGCGCTTTAGGAGCGGTTACTTTGTTTCCACTGGGAGATTGGAAGCTCGGCCGAGCGTGGAAGCGAAGGAGGAATCCGCTCCGCAGGCTCTGCTCTCCCCTTTAGGAATGATCCCGAAGCCTAAAGTGCGCTGGAGCCGACCGAAGGGGTGTGGTTGAGAAGGATGGGGGGGGGGGGGGGGGTGTGTGTGTGGGGAGGAGGGGAGTGGCGTGGGGTGGCGGTGTTCGGTCCGGGAAGAGCTTTCGGCCCCGGCGCCGCTTTTTTGCAGGAGCGCTTAAGGAGCGGTTACTTTGTTTCCACTTGTACTTAAGGAGCCCGGCAGAGCCTGGCAGGGGGGGAGGGAGGCATCTGCTCGGCAGGCTCTGCTCTTCGGTTTAGGGATGACCCTGAAGCCTAAAGTGCGCTAGAGCGGAGTGAAGGGGTGCGGTTGAGGGGGGGGGGGGGGGGGAGGAGGGGAGTGGCGGGGGAGAAGGTGGGGGGGGGTGTGACGGTGTTCGGTCCGGGAAGAGCTTTCGGACCCTCCGCCGCTTCTTTGCAGGAGCGCTTAAGGAGCCGTTACTTTCTTTCCACTTGTACTTAAGGAGCCCGGCAGAGCGTGGCAGGGAGCGAGGCATCTGCTCGGCAGGCTCTGCTCTTCAGTTTAGGGATGACCCTGAAGCCTAAATTGCGCTAGAGCGGACTGAAGGGGTGCGGGTGAGGGGGGGGGGGGGGGGGAGGCGGCGTGGCGGATTACGGTCCGGGGAGACCTTTAGGTTCCGGCCCCGACCCCGGCCCCGGCTCCAGCCGCGGTGCCGCTTCTTTGCGGGAGCGCTCCACGAGCCGTTACTTTGTTTCCACTTGTACTTGGGGAGCCCGGCCGAGCGTGGCAGGGAGGGAGGCATCCGCTCCGCAGGCTCTGCTCTCTCCTTTAGGAATCATCCTGAAGGCTAAAGTGCGCTGGAGCCGACCAAAGGGGTGTGGTTGAGAAGGATGGGGGCGGGGGGGGGGGAGTTGCGGGGACGGATTGGGGGGGGGGGGGGGTGGCGGTGTTCGGTCCGGGATGAGCTTTACGACCCGGCGCCGCTTCTTTGCAGGAGCGCTTTAGGAGCGGTTACTTTGTTTCCACTTGTACCTGGCGAGCCCGGCCGAGCGTGGCAGGGAGGGAGGCATCCGCTCCGCAGGCTCTGCTCTCTCCTTTAGGAATCATCCTGAAGGCTAAAGTGCGCTGGAGCCGACCAAAGGGGTGTGGTTGAGAAGGATGGGGGGGGGGGAGGGAGTTGCGGGGACGGATTGGGGGGGGGGGGTGTGGCGGTGTTCGGTCCGGGATGAGCTTTACGACCCGGCGCCGCTTCTTTGCAGGAGCGCTTTAGGAGCGGTTACTTTGTTTCCACTTGTACCTGGCGAGCCCGGCAGAGCGTGGCAGGGAGGGAGGGAGGCATCTGCTCCGCAGGCTCTGCTCTCTCCTTTAGGAATGATCCTGAAGCCTAAAGTGCGCTGGAGCGGACCGAAGGGGTGGGTTTGAGAAGTGGAGTGGCGGGGGGGGAGGGATTGGCGGGGGGGGAGGGATTGGGGGGGGGGGGGTGGGGGGGCTGGCGGTGTTCGGTCCGGGAAGAGCTTTCGGCCCCCGCCGCCGCTTATTTGCAGGAGCGCTTTAGGAGCGGTTACTTTGTTTCCACTTGTACTTGGCGAGCCCGGCCGAGCCTGGCAGGGAGCGAGGCATCTGCTCGGCAGGCTCTGCTGTTCGGTTTAGGGATGACCCTGAAGCCTAAGGTGTGTTAGAGCGGAGGGAAAGGGGTGCGGTTGAGGAGGGGGGGGGGGAGGGGAGTGGCGGGGGAGGGGGGGTGGGTGTGACGGTGTTCGGTCCGGGAAGAGCTTTCGGCCCCCGCCGCCGCCGCCGCCGCCGCTTATTTGCAGGAGCGCTTAAGGAGCGGTTACTTTGTTTCCACTTGTACCTGGCGAGCCCGGCCGAGCCTGGCAGGGAGGGAGGGAGGCATCTGCTCGGCAGGCTCTGCTCTTCGGTTTAGGGATGACCCTGAAGCCTAAAGTGCGCTAGAGCGGAGTGAAGGGGTGCGGTTGAGGAGGTGGGGGGGGAGGGGGCGTGGCGGTGTAAGGTCCGGGGAGACTTTTCGGCCCCGGCCCCGGCCGCGGTGCCGCCGCTTCTTTGCAGGAGCGCTTTAGGAGCGGTTACTTTGTTTCCAATTGTACTTGGGGAGCCCGGCCGAGCCTGGCAGGGAGCGAGGGAGGCATCTGCTCGGCAGGCTCTGCTCTTCGGTTTAGGGATGACCCTGAAGCGTAAGGTGTGTTAGAGCGGAGTGAAGGGGTGGGGTTGAGGAGGGAGGGGGGGGGGGGAGGAGGGGAGTGGCGGGGGGTTCGTGGGGGGGCTGTGACGGTGTTCGGTCCGGGAAGAGCTTTCGGACCCGCCGCCGCTTCTTTGCAGGAGCGCTTAAGGAGCCGTTACTTTCTTTCCACTTGTACTTAAGGAGCCCGGCAGAGCGTGGCAGGGAGCGAGGCATCTGCTCGGCAGGCTCTGCTCTTCAGTTTAGGGATGACCCTGAAGCCTAAATTGCGCTAGAGCGGACTGAAGGGGTGCGGGTGAGGGGCGGGGGGGGGGGGAGGCGGCGTGGCGGATTACGGTCCGGGGAGACCTTTAGGTTCCGGCCCCGACCCCGGCCCCGGCTCCAGCCGCGGTGCCGCTTCTTTGCGGGAGCGCTCCACGAGCCGTTACTTTGTTTCCACTTGTACTTGGGGAGCCCGGCCGAGCGTGGCAGGGAGGGAGGCATCCGCTCCGCAGGCTCTGCTCTCTCCTTTAGGAATCATCCTGAAGGCTAAAGTGCGCTGGAGCCGACCAAAGGGGTGTGGTTGAGAAGGATGGGGGGGGGGGGGGGAGTTGCGGGGACGGATTGGGGGGGGGGGGGGGGGTGGCGGTGTTCGGTCCGGGAAGAGCTTTCGGCCCCCGCCGCCGCTTATTTGCAGGAGCGCTTTAGGAGCGGTTACTTTGTTTCCACTTGTACTTGGCGAGCCCGGCCGAGCCTGGCAGGGAGCGAGGCATCTGCTCGGCAGGCTCTGCTGTTCGGTTTAGGGATGACCCTGAAGCCTAAGGTGTGTTAGAGCGGAGGGAAAGGGGTGCGGTTGAGGAGGGGGGGGGGGGAGGGGAGTGGCGGGGGAGGGGGGGTGGGTGTGACGGTGTTCGGTCCGGGAAGAGCTTTCGGCCCCCGCCGCCGCCGCCGCCGCCGCTTATTTGCAGGAGCGCTTAAGGAGCGGTTACTTTGTTTCCACTTGTACCTGGCGAGCCCGGCCGAGCCTGGCAGGGAGGGAGGGAGGCATCTGCTCGGCAGGCTCTGCTCTTCGGTTTAGGGATGACCCTGAAGCCTAAAGTGCGCTAGAGCGGAGTGAAGGGGTGCGGTTGAGGAGGTGGGGGGGGAGGGGGCGTGGCGGTGTAAGGTCCGGGGAGACTTTTCGGCCCCGGCCCCGGCCGCGGTGCCGCCGCTTCTTTGCAGGAGCGCTTTACGAGCAGTTACTTTGTTTCCACTTGTACTTGGGGAGCCCGGCCGAGCGTGGCAGGGAGCGAGGCATCTGCTCGGCAGGCTCTGCTCTTCGGTTTAGGGATGACCCTGAAGCCCGAAGTGCGCTGGAGCGGAACGAAAAAGGTGGGTCTGGGGGGGGGGTGGGGGGGGTGGGGTGTGTGAAGACGGAGGGGGGGACGGGGATGGGACGGTGTTCGGTCCGGCATGAGCTTTCGGCCCCCTCCGCCGCTTCTTTGCAGGAGCGCTTTAGGAGCAGTTACTTTGTTTCCACTTGTACTTGGGGAGCCCGGCCGAGCCTGGCAGGGAGCGAGGGAGGCATCTGCTCGGCAGGCTCTGCTCTTCGGTTTAGGGATGACCCTGAAGCGTAAGGTGTGTTAGAGCGGAGTGAAGGGGTGGGGTTGAGGAGGGAGGGGGGGGGGGGAGGAGGGGAGTGGCGGGGGAGTGGGTGGGGGGGGGTGTGACGGTGTTCGGTCCGGGAAGAGCTTTCGGCCCCCGCCGCCGCCGCCGCCGCTTATTTGCAGGAGCGCTTAAGGAGCGGTTACTTTGTTTCCACTTGTACCTGGCGAGCCCGGCCGAGCCTGGCAGGGAGGGAGGGAGGCATCTGCTCGGCAGGCTCTGCTCTTCGGTTTAGGGATGACCCTGAAGCGTAAGGTGTGTTAGAGCGGAGTGAAGGGGTGGGGTTGAGGAGGGAGGGGGGGGGGGGAGGAGGGGAGTGGCGGGGGGGGTCGTGGGGGGGCTGTGACGGTGTTCGGTCCGGGAAGAGCTTTCGGACCCGCCGCCGCTTATTTGCAGGAGCGCTTTAGGAGCGGTTACTTTGTTTCCACTTGTACTTGGGGAGCCCGGCCGAGCCTGGCAGGGAGCGAGGCATCTGCTCGGCAGGCTCTGCTCTTCAGTTTAGGGATGACCCTGAAGCCTAAATTGCGCTAGAGCGGACTGAAGGGGTGCGGGTGAGGGGCGGGGGGGGGGGAGGCGGCGTGGCGGATTACGGTCCGGGGAGACCTTTAGGTTCCGGCCCCGACCCCGGCCCCGGCTCCAGCCGCGGTGCCGCTTCTTTGCGGGAGTGCTCCACGAGCCGTTACTTTGTTTCCACTTGTACTTGGGGAGCCCGGCCGAGCGTGGCAGGGAGGGAGGCATCCGCTCCGCAGGCTCTGCTCTCTCCTTTAGGAATCATCCTGAAGGCTAAAGTGCGCTGGAGCCGACCAAAGGGGTGTGGTTGAGAAGGATGGGGGGGGGGGGGGGGAGTTGCGGGGACGGATTGGGGGGGGGGGGGGGTGGCGGTGTTCGGTCCGGGATGAGCTTTACGACCCGGCGCCGCTTCTTTGCAGGAGCGCTTTAGGAGCGGTTACTTTGTTTCCACTTGTACCTGGCGAGCCCGGCAGAGCGTGGCAGGGAGGGAGGGAGGCATCTGCTCCGCAGGCTCTGCTCTCTCCTTTAGGAATGATCCTGAAGCCTAAAGTGCGCTGGAGCGGACCGAAGGGGTGGGTTTGAGAAGGGGAGTGGCGGGGGGGGAGGAATGGAGTGGCGGGGGGGGAGGGATTGGCGGGGGGGGGAGGGATTGGGGGGGGGGGGTGGGGGGGCTGGCGGTGTTCGGTCCGGGAAGAGCTTTCGGCCCCCGCCGCCGCTTATTTGCAGGAGCGCTTTAGGAGCGGTTACTTTGTTTCCACTTGTACTTGGCGAGCCCGGCCGAGCCTGGCAGGGAGCGAGGCATCTGCTCGGCAGGCTCTGCTGTTCGGTTTAGGGATGACCCTGAAGCCTAAGGTGTGTTAGAGCGGAGGGAAAGGGGTGCGGTTGAGGAGGGGGGGGGGGGGAGGGGAGTGGCGGGGGAGGGGGGGGTGGGTGTGACGGTGTTCGGTCCGGGAAGAGATTTCGGCCCCCGCCGCCGCCGCCGCCGCCGCCGCTTATTTGCAGGAGCGCTTAAGGAGCGGTTACTTTGTTTCCACTTGTACTTGGCGAGCCCGGCCGAGCCTGGCAGGGAGGGAGGGAGGCATCTGCTCGGCAGGCTCTGCTCTTCGGTTTAGGGATGACCCTGAAGCCTAAAGTGCGCTAGAGCGGAGTGAAGGGGTGCGGTTGAGGAGGTGGGGGGGGAGGGGGCGTGGCGGTGTAAGGTCCGGGGAGACTTTTCGGCCCCGGCCCCGGCCGCGGTGCCGCCGCTTCTTTGCAGGAGCGCTTTAGGAGCGGTTACTTTGTTTCCACTTGTACTTGGGGAGCCCGGCCGAGCCTGGCAGGGAGCGAGGGAGGCATCTGCTCGGCAGGCTCTGCTCTTCGGTTTAGGGATGACCCTGAAGCGTAAGGTGTGTTAGAGCGGAGTGAAGGGGTGGGGTTGAGGAGGGAGGGGGGGGGGGGAGGAGGGGAGTGGCGGGGGGTTCGTGGGGGGGCTGTGACGGTGTTCGGTCCGGGAAGAGCTTTCGGACACGCCGCCGCTTCTTTGCAGGAGCGCTTTACGAGCAGTTACTTTGTTTCCACTTGTACTTGGGGAGCCCGGCCGAGCGTGGCAGGGAGCGAGGCATCTGCTCGGCAGGCTCTGCTCTTCGGTTTAGGGATGACCCTGAAGCCCGAAGTGCGCTGGAGCGGAACGAAAAAGGTGGGTCTGGGGGTGTGGGGGGGGGTGGGGTGTGTGAAGACGGAGGGGGGGACGGGGATGGGACGGTGTTCGGTCCGGCATGAGCTTTCGGCCCCCTCCGCCGCTTCTTTGCAGGAGCGCTTTAGGAGCAGTTACTTTTTTTCCACTTGTACTTGGGGAGCCCGGCCGAGCCTGGCAGGGAGCGAGGGAGGCATCTGCTCGGCAGGCTCTGCTCTTCGGTTTAGGGATGACCCTGAAGCGTAAGGTGTGTTAGAGCGGAGTGAAGGGGTGGGGTTGAGGAGGGAGGGGGGGGGGGAGGAGGGGAGTGGCGGGGGGTGTCGTGGGGGGGCTGTGACGGTGTTCGGTCCGGGAAGAGCTTTCGGACCCGCCGCCGCTTATTTGCAGGAGCGCTTTAGGAGCGGTTACTTTGTTTCCACTTGTACTTGGGGAGCCCGGCAGAGCCTGGCAGGGAGCGAGGCATCTGCTCGGCAGGCTCTGCCCTTCAGTTTAGGGATGACCCTGAAGCCTAAATTGCGCTAGAGCGGACTGAAGGGGTGCGGGTGAGGGGCGGGGGGGGGGGAGGCGGCGTGGCGGATTACGGTCCGGGGAGACCTTTAGGTTCCGGCCCCGACCCCGGCCCCGGCTCCAGCCGCGGTGCCGCTTCTTTGCGGGAGCGCTCCACGAGCCGTTACTTTGTTTCCACTTGTACTTGGGGAGCCCGGCCGAGCGTGGCAGGGAGGGAGGCATCCGCTCCGCAGGCTCTGCTCTCTCCTTTAGGAATCATCCTGAAGGCTAAAGTGCGCTGGAGCCGACCAAAGGGGTGTGGTTGAGAAGGTTGGGGGGGGGGGGGGGAGTTGCGGGGACGGATTGGGGGGGGGGGGGTGTGGCGGTGTTCGGTCCGGGATGAGCTTTACGACCCGGCGCCGCTTCTTTGCAGGAGCGCTTTAGGAGCGGTTACTTTGTTTCCACTTGTACCTGGCGAGCCCGGCAGAGCGTGGCAGGGAGGGAGGGAGGCATCTGCTCCGCAGGCTCTGCTCTCTCCTTTAGGAATGATCCTGAAGCCTAAAGTGCGCTGGAGCGGACCGAAGGGGTGGGTTTAAGAAGTGGAGTGGCGGGGGGGGAGGAGTGGAGTGGCGGGGGGGGAGGGATTGGCGGGGGGGGAGGGATTGGCGGGGCGGGAGGGATTGGGGGGGGGGAGGGATTGGGGGGGGGGGTGGGGGGGCTGGCGGTGTTCGGTCCGGGAAGAGCTTTCGGCCCCCGCCGCCGCTTCTTTGCAGGAGCGCTTTAGGAGCGGTTACTTTGTTTCCACTTGTACTTGGCGAGCCCGGCCGAGCCTGGCAGGGAGCGAGGCATCTGCTCGGCAGGCTCTGCTGTTCGGTTTAGGGATGACCCTGAAGCCTAAGGTGTGTTAGAGCGGAGGGAAAGGGGTGCGGTTGAGGAGGGGGGGGGGGGGAGGGGAGTTGCGGGGGAGGGGGGGGGGGTGTGTGACGGTGTTCGGTCCGGGAAGAGCTTTCGGCCCCCGCCGCCGCCGCCGCCGCCGCCGCCGCTTATTTGCAGGAGCGCTTAAGGAGCGGTTACTTTGTTTCCACTTGTACCTGGCGAGCCCGGCCGAGCCTGGCAGGGAGGGAGGGAGGCATCTGCTCGGCAGGCTCTGCTCTTCGATTTAGGGATGACCCTGAAGCCTAAGGTGTGTTAGAGCGGAGTGAAGAGTTGCGGTTGAGGAGGAGGAGGGGGGGGGGGAGGGGGCGTGGCGGTGTACGGTCCGGGGAGACCTTTCGGTTCCGGCCCCGGCCCCGGCCGCGGCGCCGCTTCTTTGCGGGAGCGCTCCACGAGCCGTTACTTTGTTTCCACTTGTACTTGGGGAGCCCGGCCGAACGTGGCAGGGAGGGAGGCATCCGCTCCGCAGGCTCTGCTCTCTCCTTTAGGAATCATCCTGAAGTCTAAAGTGCGCTGGAGCCGACCGAAGGGTTGTGGTTGAGAAGGATGGGGGGTGGGGGGTGGGGAGTTGCGGGGACGGATTGGGGTGGGGGGGGCGTGGCGGTGTTCGGTCCGGGATGATCTTTCGGCCCCGGCGCCGCTTCTTTGCAGGAGCGCTTTGGGAGCGGTTACTTTGTTTCCACTTGTACCTGGGGAGCCCGGCAGAGTCTGGCAGGGGGGAGGCATCCGCTCGGCAGGCTCTGCTCTCTCCTTTAGGAATGATCCTGAAGCCTAAAGTGCGCTGGAGCGGACCGAAGGGGTGGGGTTGAGAAGGGGAGTGGCGGGGGGGGAGGAGTGGAGTGGCGGGGGGGGAGGGATTGGCGGGGGGGAGGGATTGGCGGGGGGGGGAGGGATTGGGGGGGGGTGGTGGGGGGGCTGGCGGTGTTCGGTCCGGGAAGAGCTTTCGGCCCCCGCCGCCGCTTATTTGCAGGAGCGCTTTAGGAGCCGTTACTTTGTTTCCACTTGTACTTGGGGAGCCCGGCCGAGCCTGGCAGGGAGCGAGGCATCTGCTCGGCAGGCTCTGCTGTTCGGTTTAGGGATGACCCTGAAGCCTAAGGTGTGTTAGAGCGGAGTGAAGGGGTGCGGTTGAGGAGGGGGGGGGGTAGTGGGGTGGAGAAGGGGACTGGCGGGGGGGGGTGGTGGGGGGGGGTGTGACGGTGTTCGGTCCGGGATGAGCTTTCGGCCCCCGCCGCCGCTTATTTGCAGGAGCGCTTTAGGAGCGGTTACTTTGTTTCCACTTGTACTTGGCGAGCCCGGCCGAGCCTGGCAGGGAGCGAGGCATCTGCTCGGCAGGCTCTGCTGTTCGGTTTAGGGATGACCCTGAAGCCTAAGGTGTGTTAGAGCGGAGTGAAGGGGTGGGGTTGAGGAGGAGGAGGGGGGGGGGAGGGGGCGTGGCGGTGTACGGTCCGGGGAGACCTTTCGGTTCCGGCCCCGGCCCCGGCCGCGGCGCCGCTTCTTTGCGGGAGCGCTCCACGAGCCGTTACTTTGTTTCCACTTGTAATTGGGGGGCCCGGCCGAACGTGGCAGGGAGGGAGGCATCCGCTCCGCAGGCTCTGCTCTCTCCTTTAGGAATCATCCTGAAGGCTAAAGTGCGCTGGTGCCGACCGAAGGGTTGTGGTTGAGAAGGATGTGGGGGGGGGGGTGGGGAGTTGCGGGGCGGATTGGGGTGGGGGGTGTGGCGGTGTTCGGTCCGGGATGAGCTTTCGGCCCCGCCGCCGCTTCTTTGCAGGAGCGCTTTGGGAGCGGTTACTTTGTTTCCACTTGTACTGGGGGAGCCCGGCAGAGCGTGGCGGGGAGCGAGGCATGCCCTCGGCAGGCTCTACTCTTCGGTTTAGGGATGACCCTGAAGCCTAAAGTGCGCTGGAGCGGACCGAAGGGGTGGGGTTGAGAAGGAGAGTGGCGGGGGGGAGGAGGGGAATGGCGGGGGAGGGAGTGGGGGGGAGTGTGGCGGTGTTCGGTCCGGGAAGAGCTTTCGGCCCCGCCGCCGGTTCTTTGCAGGAGCGCTTTAGGAGCCGTTACTTTGTTTCCACTGGGAGATTGGGGGCCCGGCAGAGCCTGGCAGGGAGGGAGGCATCCGCTCGGCAGGCTCTGCTCTTCGGTTTAGGGATGACCCTGAAGCCTAAAGTGCGCTGGAGCGGAACGAAGGGGTGGGGCTGAGGGCGGGGGTGGCGGGGGGGGGGGAGAAGGGATGTGGCGGGGGGGGGGGGGGGGGAGTGGGGGGAGGGTGTGTGGTGTTGTTCGGTCCGGGAAGACCTATCGGCCCCGGCGCCGCTTCTTTGCAGTAGCGCTTTACGAGCCGTTACTGTGGAAAACGCTGAATTGTGGCTTTTGGAAACTGAAATTCTGTATTGCATATTCTTTTGCTGACTTGTGAATTAGGCCTGCCTTGTCAGAAATACTTTTTGTAGGGAATTTAGGATTGTTAATATAGTTTTGCTGTTAGTTGTGTTAAAAGAATTAGTGCAAAATCTCTCTCTCAAACAAGGGTTCATTTCAAATACATAGCTCTGCTCTGAATAAGTAAACCCAGGACTGATAAGGAGGAAACATCCCAAGGAAGGTTATACCTGGTATAGATAAGAAGAAAACATCCCAAGGATGACTGTGCGTATCTGAAACAATCACAACACAACTACGCATGTGCCAGGGAAAGAAGGTTAAAAGTTCAACCTGAGGACGACTTCGAGCCTTCATCACTGAGACCCCCTGATGACCACCACCACCACCACCAGACAGTACGCAGGCGCAACTGGGAGGAGTTTATGGAAACGACTTCTTGGGACTCATTTTAATACGAAGCGGGACAGGTCACGAATATGTATAGGTATAGGAGATGACCTAATGATTTTGGACAGAATATTGTATAAAAATGCCACGAACTCTGACCAAAAGTGTGCCTACTTTGTTAGGTAACCCGCTCTTGCAAGAACGTATAGTAAATTACTGCTTCACTAATGTGTCTAACTCGAGTCCTTTTTTTTAGGACCCTTTTCCCATTTCTAACATTACTTTGTTTCCACTTGTACTTAGGGAGCCTGGCAGAGCGTGGCAGGGAGGGAGGCAACTGCTCAGCAGGCTCTGCTCTTCGGTTTAGGGATGACCCTGAAGCCTAAAGTGCGCTGGAGCGGAACAAAGGGGTGTGGTTGGGGGGGGGGGACGGGGATGGGATGGGACGGTGTTCGGTCCGGGAAGAGCTTTCGGCCCCGCCCCCGCTTCTTTGCAGGAGCGCTTTAGGAGCGGTTACTTTGTTTCCACTTGTCCTTAGGGAGCCCGGCAGAGCGTGGCAGGGAGGGAGGCATCTGCTCGGCAGGCTCTGCTCTCCCCTTTAGGAATGATCCTGAAGCCTAAAGTGCGCTGGAGCGGACCGAAGGGGTGTGGTTGAGAAGGAGGGGGGGTAGGGAGGGGAATGGCGGGGGGGGGGTGTGCAGGGCTGGGGTTGGGGAGTGGCGGGGGGTGTGGGTGTGGTGGTGTTTGGTCCGGGGGGACCTATCGGCCCCGGCGCCGCTTCTTTGCAGGAGCGCTTTAGGAGCCGTTACTTTGTTTCCACTTGTACTTAGGGAGCCCGAGTGGACCGAAGGGGGGCGGGGCTGAGAGGGGGGTGGGGAGGGGGGGGGGCCCGACCTGCTCTGCTCTCCTCTCCTGTTTAGCAATGACCCTAAACCCTATCGTGTGCGGGAGCAGCTCGTGGGGTGGGGGTGGGGGAGTGGAGGTGAGCTGGGGGGGATGAGGGAGGAGGGCGGTGTTCTGTCCAGGAAGATCTTTCAGCCCCGGCACCGGTTCATTTTTGGGAGCTTATTAGGAGTGGATTCATTTTGTTAGCACTTGTAGAAGTAGGCCCCAGCAGAGGTTGGCAGTGAGTTAGGCTGCTCAGCTCCCGTGGCTGAGAATGCGCCTGAACCCCCAAAGTGGTTGGGGCTACCTGGGAGTGGGGGGGGTGTTGTGGGGTAAGGGTCCGTGTGTGTGTTCAGTCAAGGAACAGCTTTTGAACTGAGATGCTTAAAAGGAGTTTTCTTTTTTATTTTTTCTTAAGACGACTTCTATTAGGCCCCGGCAGAGGCTGACAGAGAGCTAGGCCTCGGCTTGGCCTGCTCTGCTCCCTTGTTTAGGGATGCCCCTGAACCCCAATGTTAGGTGCAGCCCCTCATGGGGCTACCTGGGCTTAGGGGTGTGGTGCGGGAATGAGGGGCTGTGTGGGTGTCCAGTCCCCGGAAGATCTGTCACCCCGGGAAGTTTATTAGGAACTTCTTTTTTCCTTTCTTTAAGACTCCTTCAAGTAGGCCCTGGCAGAGGCTGGCAGTGGGATAGGAGGCCTCTGCTGGGCCTGCTCTGCTCCTGTGGCTTAGCATGCCCCTGAACCTTACAGTGCTCTAAAGCGGCTCGTGGGCCTACCTACTGGAAGGGTGGGGGTGGGGGTTCAGTCCAGGAAGAGCTTTCCGCTCCAGGATCTTATTAGGAGTTTCTTTCTGGTTTTTTACCCCTTTTAAACGCAGGCCCCGGCAGAGGCTGGGGGTGAGCTAGGCCTCTGCCGGGCCTGCTCTGCTCCTGTGGCTTAGCATGCCCCTGAACCTTACAGTGCTCTAAAGCGGCTCTTGGGCCTACCTACTGGAAGGGTGGGGGTGGGGGTTCAGTCCAGGAAGAGCTTTCCGCTCCAGGATCTTATTAGGAGTTTCTTTCTGGTTTTTTTACCCCTTTTAAATGCAGGCCCCGGCAGAGGCTGGGGGTGAGCTAGGCCTCTGCTGGGCCTGCTCTGCTCCTGTGGCTTAGCATGCCCCTGAACCTTACAGTGCTCTAAAGCGGCTCGTGGGCCTACCTACTGGAAGGGTGGGGGTGGGGGTTCAGTCCAGGAAGAGCTTTCCGCTCCAGGATCTTATTAGGAGTTTCTTTCTGGTTTTTTACCCCTTTTAAACGCAGGCCCCGGCAGAGGCTGGGGGTGAGCTAGGCCTCTGCCGGGCCTGCTCTGCTCCTGTGGCTTAGCATGCCCCTGAACCTTACAGTGCTCTAAAGCGGCTCGTGGGCCTACCTACTGGAAGGGTGGGGGTGGGGGTTCAGTCCAGGAAGAGCTTTCCGCTCCAGGATCTTATTAGGAGTTTCTTTCTGGTTTTTTACCCCTTTTAAACGCAGGCCCCGGCAGAGGCTGGGGGTGAGCTAGGCCTCTGCCGGGCCTGCTCTGCTCCTGTGGCTTAGCATGCCCCTGAACCTTACAGTGCTCTAAAGCGGCTCGTGGGCCTACCTACTGGAAGGGTGGGGGTGGGGGTTCAGTCCAGGAAGAGCTTTCCGCTCCAGGATCTTATTAGGAGTTTCTTTCTGGTTTTTTACCCCTTTTAAACGCAGGCCCCGGCAGAGGCTGGGGGTGAGCTAGGCCTCTGCCGGGCCTGCTCTGCTCCTGTGGCTTAGCAAGCACCTGAACCTTACAGTGCTCTAAAGCGGCTCTTGGGCCTACCTACTGGAAGGGTGGGGGTGGGGGTTCAGTCCAGGAAGAGCTTTCCGCTCCAGGATCTTATTAGGATCTACAGGGTTTTTTTCACCCTTGTAAAAGCATGCCCGGGCAGAGGCTGGCAGTGAGTTCAGCCACTGCTCGGCCTGCTCTGCTCCCATGTTTAGGAATGTCCCTGATCACCTAAGGTGCTCTAAAGGGGCTCGTGGTCTTGCCTGGAAGTGTGGGGGTGGGGGTTCAGTCCAGGAAGAGCTTTCCACCCCGGGAGGTTGTTAGGAGTTTCTTTTATTTTTTTTACCCCTTGTAAAAGCATGCCCCGGCAGAGGCTGGGGGTGAGCTAGGCCTCTGCCGGGCCTGCTCTGCTCCTGCGGCTTAGCAAGCCCCTGAACCTTACAGTGCACTAAAGGGGCTCGTGGGCCTACCTGGTAGTGTGGCGGTGGGTGTTCAGTCTAGGAAGAGCTTTCCGCCCCAGGATCTTATTAGGAGGTATGTTGTAGTTTGTTTTTTTTTACCCCTTGTAAAAGCACACCCCTTTTAAATGTAGGCCCCGGCAGAGGCTGGCGGTGAGCTAGGTCTCTGCCTGGCCTGCTCTGCTCCTGAGGCTTAGCAAGCCCCTGAACCTTACAGTGCACTAAAGTGGCCCGTGGGCCTACCTACTGGAAGGGTGGTGGTGGGGGTTCAGTCCAGGAAGAGCTTTCCGCCCCAGGATCTTATTGGAGTTGAGCTTTCGGCCTGGGCCCGCTTCTGTAATCAATAACCCACAATACACCCAAGCCTTTCTTGCCCAAAGCAGCCTACATACCACTGTCCCCAGCTCACCTTCTCTGAGAGCCTAGCAGTGAGCGCAACAACATCCCACTAGCAAGACAGGTCAAGGTATAGCCCATGAAGGGGAAGAAATGGGCTACATTTTCTAAAATAGAAAACCCAATGAAAAGGAGCTTGAAACAGCCCCTAGAAGGAGGATTTAGCAGTAAAGAGGGGCAAGAATACCCTCTTAAACTTGGTCCTGGAGCACGTACATACCGCCCATCACCCTCTTCATAACTACTAAACACCCGTAACTAACACAGACATTAAGTTAAAAGATGAGGTAAGTTGTAACAAGGTAAGTGTACCGGAAGGTGCACTTATTCACCAAGGCGTAGCTATAACACCAAAGCATTCAGCTTACACCTGAAAGATGTCTACCTGCCCTAGACCGCCTTGAAGCCTATTCTAGCCCGACTATTATATTACCCACAAATAACAAAAAACTTACTTAAAATAAAACTAAACTAAAACAGTCTCCTGTCTAAGTATAGGCAATAGAAAAGACACTAGGAGCAATAGACCTATAGTACCGCAAGGGAAAGTTGAAATAATAATGAAAACTTAAGCAACAAACAGCAAAGACAAACCCTTGTACCTTTTGCATCATGATCTAGCAAGAATAATCAAGCAAAATGAATTTTAAGCTTGCCACCCCAAAACCCAAGCGAGCTACTCTCAAGCAGCTATCTTTGAGCAAACCCATCTCTGTGGCAAAAGAGTGGGAAGACTTGTTAGTAGAGGTGAAAAGCCTACCAAGGTGGGTGATAGCTGGTTGCCCGCGAAATGAATGTAAGTTCTCCTTTAATTTTACCTCCCAGACTCAACTACTTACCCGTAGCAAATTAAGAGTAATTTAAAGGAGGTACAGCTCCTTTGAAACAGAACACAACCTCCCCCAGAGGATAAGCCAAACACCCTAAACTTGTAGGCCTTTAAGCAGCCACCAACAGAGAGTGCAACAAAGCTCCTCATATTAAAAGATCTAAGAGTTTATGCGACTCCCTCATCCATAACAGGCTAACCTATCAAAAATAGGAGCATTAATGCTAGAATAAGAAACTAAGAAACCTCCTTCTAAAGCACAAACTTACATCTCACATTATTAACAGGCTCACTAATACCCCAACCACTACAAGACCAACTATTCAACACCCTGTTAGACCAACCCAGGAGTGCTTAACTAGAAAAATTCAAACTTGTAAAAGGAACTATGCAAATCCAAGACCCAACTGTTTACCAAAAACATAGCCTTCAGCAAAACCAAGTATTGAAGGTGATGCCTGACCAGTGACACTGAGTTTAACAGCCACGGTATCCTAACCGTGCAAAGGTAGCGCAATCAATTGTCCCATAAATTGAGACTTGTATGAATAGCCAAATGAGGTCTTAACTGTCTCTTACAGGTAATCAGTGAAATTCATCTCCCTGTGGAACTTAAAAACCACCAGCCACTCTACAGACCAAATAAAAGCCTACCAGGCTCACTACCAATAGATGATTGGCTCACATTTTTCGGTTGGGGCGACCTTGGAGAAAAACATATCCTCCAAAAATAAGACCACCCCTCTTGAGCGAGATCAACCACTCAAAGTACTAACAGTAACGAGACCCAGCATAGCTGATCAATGATCCAAGCTACCCCAGGGATAACAGTGCAATCCCCTTCAAGAGCCCATATCGACAAGGGGGTTTACGACCTCGATGTTGGATCAGGACATCCTAATGGTGCAGCTGCTATTAGGGTTCGTTTGTTCAACAATTAACTAGTCCTACGTGATCTGAGTTCAGACCGGAGCAATCCAGGTCGGTTTCTATCTATGATTAAACCTTTCCCAGTACGAAAGGACGAGAAAAGTAAGGCTGATACCTCAAGCACGCCTTCCCTAAAAGTAATGAATACATCTAAATTACCAAAAGGATAACCACCAGTCCTAAACAAGGACAGCTAGCGTGGCAGAGCTTGGTAAATGCAAAAGGCCCATACCCTGAAAATGACAGTTCAACTCCCTCCCTTGCTAATGAACCCACATGCAAGCCTAATCTTCTCCATAAGCCTGATCTTGGGAACAACAATTACAATCTCAAGCAACCACTGAAGAATAGCCTGAACCGGACTAGAAACCGACACCCTAGCTATTATCCCCCTCATTTCAAAATCCCACCACCCACGAGCTACCGAAGCGGCAATCAAATACTTCCTAGTCCAAGCAGCTGCATCCACACTACTACTATTTTCCGGCACAATCAATGCCTGACATACAGGACAATGAGACATCTCACAACTAACCCAACCAACAGCCTCTATCCTACTAACAACAGCAATCTCAATAAAACTAGGCCTAGTACCATTCCACTTCTGATTCCCAGAAGTACTTCAAGGCTCATCCCCCATCACCGCCCTCCTTCTTTCCACAATAATGAAACTCCCTCTGATCACTATCATAATGTTAGTGTCTCACTCACTCAACCCAACCTTGCTAACTACACTAGCTATCCTCTCAGCAGCTCTAGGAGGCTGAATGGGACTAAACCAAAATCTTTCTCATCCATCTCTCACCTAGGATGAATCACCATTATCATAATTTACAACCCCAAACTAACTCTACTAACTTTCTACCTTTACTGCCTAACAACCATTCCTATCTTCCTCACTATCAACACAACCCAAACCCTCAAATTAGCAGCAATAATAACTTCATGAACAAAAATACCTGCAATAAATGCAGCTCTAATGCTCACACTACTCTCCCTAGCAGGACTCCCACCCCTTACAGGTTTCTTACTAAAATGACTCATTATCCAAGAACTAACCAAACAAGAAATAACCCACATAGCCACAGCCATGGCCGTATTATCCCTACTAGGACTATTCTTTTATCTCTGCCTAGCATATTACTCCACAATTACTCTTCCACCTAACCCCATAAACCGCATCAAACACTGGCATATTAATAAACGAACAAATGCCCTAATAGCCATCCTTACATCATTATCAACCCTCCTTCTACCCTTATCACCCATAAGGCCTCCAAAGCCTTAAACAAGACTTAAACCCTCTTAGTTTCTGCTAAGACACGCAAGACACTATCCTGCATCTCCTGAATGCAACCCAGATAGTTTAATTAAGCTATGGCCTTGCCCAGATAGATGGGCCTCGATTGCACAAACATCCTAGTTAACAGCTAGGAGCCCTAAACCAGCAAGATTCTATCTACCAAAAACAACCAATAGACCTTGGCACAATCTTAATGTGCACCAATGAGCTTGCAACTCAACATGAACTTCACTACAAGGTCGATAAGAAGAGGAATTAAACCCCTGTAAAAAGGTCTACAACCTAATGCCTTAACAGCCATCTTACCCATGACATTCATTAATCGATGATTATTCTCAAACAACCATAAAGTAATCAGAATACTCTACTTAATCTTTGGAGCATGAGCCAGCATAATTGGCACCGCCCTCAGCCTACTTATCCGAGCAGAACTAGAAAAAACCTGGTACCCTACTAGGAGATGACCATATCTATAATGTAATTGTCACTGTCCATGCCTTCCTAATATTTTTTATAGTAATACCAATCATAATCGGAGGCTTTGGCAATTGACTAGACCCTCTCATAATTGGAGTCCCAGACATAGCCTCCCCCCTTCCTTCCTACTACTCCTAGCATCCTCCACAGTAGAAGCAGTGGCAGGAACAGGTTGAACAGTCTATCCTCCATTAGCTGGTAACCTAGCCCATGCAGGAGCCTCAGTAGACCTAGCTATCTTCTCACTCCACCTAGAGTGTGTATCATCCATCCTGGGTGCAATTAACTTCATCACGACTGCCATCAATATAAACCCCCCAGCCCTCTCTCAATACCAAACCCCCTTATTCTTATGATCTGTCCTCATCACTGCTGTCCTATTACTACTATCCCTCCCTGTCCTCAACACCGGTATTACTATACTTCTAACTGACCAAAACCTAAACACCACATTCTTCGACCCTGATGGAGGAGGGGACCCAATCCTATACCAACATCTTTTCTGATTCTTTGGGCACCCAGAAATCTATATCCTTATCCTCCCTGGATTTGGAATCATTTCCCACATTGTCACATACTATGCAGGAAAAGAAGAGCCATTCGGCTATATAGACATAGTATGAGCCATACTTTTCATCGGATTCTTAGGCTTCATCGTATGAGCTCACCACATATTCACAGTTGGCATAGATGTTGATACCCCAGCATACTTTACATCAGCAACAATAACTGCCATCCCAACCGGAATCAAAGTCTTCAGTTGACTAGCTACACTCCACGGAAGAACAATCAAACGAGACCCACCAATAATTTGAGCTCTAGGCTTCATCTTCCTATTTACCATTGGAGGCCTAACAGGAATTATCCTAGCAAACTCTTCCCTAGACATTGCCCTGCACGACACATATTACACGACTGTGGGCGTGGCGATGTTGGGTCCGGGATGAGCTTTCGGCTCCAGCCTCGCTTCTTTGCAGGAGGACTCAAGGAGCGGTTGGTCACCAGTTCGCCCTGGCACCACACGGGGGGGGCCGCCGGTTTACCCGAGCGGTAAAACGACAGCGTCCCTCCGGTCTATCGGCTTCCAGAAGCGGTTGTCAGGTCTACCCGACTCACGAGTGGAACTTTGTCTCTCCCCTGGTGTGGAGAGGCCGGCAGTCCTGGTTTTTTTTACAGAGGAGTCCCTGTTTTTCGCCGCCTGCAGTTTGGTCGTGGTAAACTCTTGCGTTGTTTGGCGCCCCTTCCCGTCGGTCAGATGTCTGTCTCTTGGAGCTTTTCGGGGGAGGAGGCGTCTATCTCCGTCCTACGAGTGCGAGCGGTGACTCGCCTCGAGGGCAGTTTGGGAGAGCGGCTGCTACCTGCGCGAGACTGCTGCAGGAAAGGCCAGCTAGGCGGCTTTCTCGGCGGGTTTTATCCTGGGTGGCTGAAACCAATCTTGGGTTTTCGGCCTGGCCTAGTGTGATCTCATGTTTAGAAATAACCTTGAACGCGGTAGTGCTTTTTTCGCCCCATGTAAAGGCAGGCCTCGGCAGAGGCTGGCGGTGAGCTAGGCTTCTGCTGGGCCTGCTCTGCTCCTGTGGCTTAGCATGTACCTTTAATCTTACAGTGCACTGAAGGGTCTCGTGGGCCTACCTACTAAAAGGGTGTGTGGGGAGGGTTCAGTCCTGGAAGAGCTTTCTGCCCCAGGATCTTAGTAGGATCTACAGGGTTTTTTTTCGCCCCTTGTAAAAGCATGCCCGGGCAGACGCGGGAAGCGAGTTAGGCCACTGCTCGGCCTGCTCTGCTCCCATGTTTAGGAATGTCCCCGATCACCTAAGGGGCTCGTGGACTTGCATAGAAGCGTGGGGGTTTGAGGGTTCAGTCAAGGAAGAGGTTTCCGCCCCAGGATCTTATTGGAGTTGAGCTTTCGGCCTGGGCCCGCTTCTTTTGAGGAGCTCCTTAGGAGCGGTTTCTTTGTTACCATTTGTAAAAGGAGAGCCTGGCAGGGAGGGTGTCATGCTCTCGGCCTGCTGTGGTCTCCCGTTTTTTCAAGTGCACTGGAGCGGCTCGGCGGGTGGGCGTGGCGGTGTTCGGTCCGGGAAGAGCTTTCGGCCCCGGCGCCGCTTCTTTGCCGGGAGCGCTTTAGGAGCCGTTACTTTGTTTCCACTTGTACTTAGGGAGCCCGGCAGAGCGTGGCAGGGAGGGAGGGAGGCATCCGCTCCGCAGGCTCTGCTCTCTCCCTTCTAGGAATGACCCTGAAGCCTAAAGTGTTGTTGGATCGGACCGAAGGGGGTGAGGCTGAGAAGAAGGGAGTAGGGGGGGGGGACGACGGTGTTGGGTCCGGGGATGACCTTTCGGTCCCGGCCTCGCTTCTTCGCAGGAGGACTCTAGGAGCGGTTAGCCACCGGTTCGCCCTGGCACCGCGCGGGGGTGGGGGGGGCCGCCGGTTTACCCGCGCGGTAAAACGACAGCGTCCCTCCGGTCTATCGGCTTCCAGAAGCGGTTGTCAGGTCTACCCGACTCACGAGTGGAACTTTGTCTCCCCTGGTGGGGAGAGCCCGTCAGTCCTGGTGTTTTTTACAGAGGAGTCGCTGTTTTTCGCCGCCTCCAGTTTGGTCGTGGTAAACTCTCGCGTTGTTTGGCGCCCCTTCCCGTCGGTCAGATGTCTGTCTCTTGAAGCTTTTCGGGGGAGGAGGCGTCTATCTCCGTCCTACGAGTGCGAGCGGTGACTCGCCTCGAGGGCGATTCCTGAGAGCGGCCGCTACCCGCGCGAGACTGCCGTAGAAAGGGCGAGCTAGGCGGCTTTCTCGGCGGGTTTTGGCCCCGGTGGCCCGGCACCGTTCCTGCTCGTTCGGCACGGCAGCGACCCGCCCCCCCTTTTGGCTCATCCTGATCCGAGCCGGTGTGTGGGGTATCCCCGATGGGTCGAGATTCGTAAGGGAGCCGTGGCCGAGGGCAGAGTGCGGCGGCCGTTGTCTTGCCGGTACGCTGAAAAGCGTGTTGCGGGGCGGAGGCCGTCACGAGAGAGCGCTGGAAGCCCGTGGGGTTGGCGAGAGCACACGAAGGGGGAGCCCCCCGAATGTCCTACCCCCGGCCGCGGAGAGCGCAGGATTCGATCGGGCGAGGTTGGCGGCGCCTTGCCCTTTATTCCTCTGGCCCTAAGCTGGAGCCCGTTGCGATGAGTTGCGAGTTGAAGACCGGTGGCCGGTGGCGGTCTCTGGCACTCTCGAACGCTGAAAAGCTCGGTGGCGGGGTGTGCTCTGCTTTCGGCTTGACTCTCACCCTCTCCGCGATGGTAGAGGTGCGCTGCCGCCGCATCCCGAGGTCCTTGTGAAAGTGGCGGCTCGCCCCCGTTTTTGTTTTTTTTTTGGGGGTTTTTTTGTTTGTTTTTTTGTTTTGTTTTTTTTTCCTCCACCCTCCCTTTTTCTTTTTTCCACTCGCTCTCTCCGGCTTAAAGCGGGGGACAGAGGGGCGTCTGGCAGGTAGAGAGCAAGACCAGCCCGGGCAAGTGTGCCGTTGCCTGCTTTTGTGGCTTCTCTTGGCCCCTCTCGAGTGAGCCCGAGGATGGCGTTGGGTTGGGTGAGGCGTCAGCGCTTCGCATTTTTTTGTTTTGGCTGGTGTGAGGCGTATGTAGGGGCGGCCCGTCGTGTGTCTTGCCTTCCCTGGCTTCATCGGCTGCCGGAGGGCTCGGCGTCAAGGTCTTGCACGAGAATAGTAGCTGCGGTAGCTTTTTCTCCGGCCTTAAGCTGGAAGCCGGTGAAGCGGGCGGAGAAAAGCTCCTCTGGTCCCGCTGGCCCCGGCAGGCGTGCGTGTGGCGGCAGCTGTGCCCGGAGCCCGCTGTTGCTTTCCTCGGTTTCGCGTGGGCTGGGGATAGGCGCGCCTCGGGTTTTCTTTTTTTCCGTTTTTTTCTTTTCTGGCCGCCCCCCGCCCAGCCTCCCTCCTCCGGGCTTTTGCTCCTCGCGGGCTCAGGGCGATGCGGGCCGGTGGCTGGCGGTGATGTGCGGCGCTCGACCG
>JAKCOZ010000021.1:125000-157500 GCA_022605955.1 Rallus limicola
GGGGGAAAGGAGGGGAGTGGCGGGGGACGGGGGGGGGTGTGTGACGGTGTTCGGTCCGGGAAGAGCTTTCGGCCCCCGCCGCCGCCGCCGCCGCCGCCGCCGCCGCCGCTTATTTGCAGGAGCGCTTAAGGAGCGGTTACTTTGTTTCCACTTGTACCTGGCGAGCCCGGCAGAGCGTGGCAGGGAGGGAGGGAGGCATCTGCTCGGCAGGCTCTGCTCTTCGGTTTAGGGATGACCCTGAAGCCTAAAGTGCGCTAGAGCGGAGTGAAGGGGTGCGGGTGAGGGGGGGGGGGGGGGGGGGGAGGCGGCGTGGCGGATTACGGTCCGGGGAGACCTTTAGGTTCCGGCCCCGACCCCGGCCCCGGCCCCAGCCGCGGTGCCGCTTCTTTGCGGGAGCGCTCCACGAGCCGTTACTTTGTTTCCACTTGTACTTGGGGAGCCCGGCCGAGCGTGGCAGGGAGGGAGGCATCCGCTCCGCAGGCTCTGCTCTCTCCTTTAGGAATCATCCTGAAGGCTAAAGTGCGCTGGAGCGGAACAAAGGGGTGTGGTTGATAAGGATGGGGGGGGGGGGGGGAGTTACGGGGACGGATTGGGGTGGGGGGGGGGGGTGGCGGTGTTCGGTCCGGGATGAGCTTTAGGACCCGGCGCCGCTTCTTTGCAGGAGCGCTTTAGGAGCGGTTACTTTGTTTCCACTTGTACCTGGCGAGCCCGGCAGAGCGTGGCAGGGAGGGAGGGAGGCATCTGCTCCGCAGGCTCTGCTCTCTCCTTTAGGAATGATCCTGAAGCCTAAAGTGCGCTGGAGCGGACCGAAGGGGTGGGTTTGAGAAGGGGAGTGGCGGGGAAGGAGGAGTGGAGTGGCGGGGGGGGAGGGATTGGCGGGGGGGGAGGGATTGGGGTAGGGGGGTGGGGGGGCTGGCGGTGTTCGGTCCGGGAAGAGCTTTCGGCCCCCGCCGCCGCTTATTTGCAGGAGCGCTTTAGGAGCGGTTACTTTGTTTCCACTTGTACTTGGCGAGCCCGGCCGAGCCTGGCAGGGAGCGAGGCATCTGCTCGGCAGGCTCTGCTGTTCGGTTTAGGGATGACCCTGAAGCCTAAGGTGTGTTAGAGCGGAGGGAAAGGGGTGCGGTTGAGGAGGGGGGGGGGAAAGGAGGGGAGTGGCGGGGGAGGGGGGGGGGGGGTGTGTGACGGTGTTCGGTCCGGGAAGAGCTTTCGGCCCCCGCCGCCGCCGCCGCCGCCGCTTATTTGCAGGAGCGCTTAAGGAGCGGTTACTTTGTTTCCACTTGTACCTGGCGAGCCGGGCAGAGCGTGGCAGGGAGGGAGGGAGGCATCTGCTCGGCAGGCTCTGCTCTTCGGTTTAGGGATGACCCTGAAGCCTAAAGTGCGCTAGAGCGGAGTGAAGGGGTGCGGTTGAGGAGGTGGGGGGGGAGGGGGCGTGGCGGTGTAAGGTCCGGGGAGACTTTTCGGCCCCGGCCCCTGCGGCGGTGCCGCCGCTTCTTTGCAGGAGCGCTTTAGGAGCGGTTACTTTGTTTCCACTTGTACTTGGGGAGCCCGGCCGAGCGTGGCAGGGAGCGAGGCATCTGCTCGGCAGGCTCTGCTCTTCGGTTTAGGGATGACCCTGAAGCCCGAAGTGCGCTGGAGCGGAACGAAAAAGGTGGGTCTGGGGGGGGGGTGGGGTGTGTGAAGACGGAGCGGGGGACGGGGATGGGACGGTGTTCGGTCCGGCATGAGCTTTCGGCCCCCTCCGACGCTTCTTTGCAGGAGCGCTTTAGGAGCAGTTACTTTGTTTCCACTTGTACTTGGGGAGCCCGGCCGAGCCTGGCAGGGAGCGAGGCATCTGCTCGGCAGGCTCTGCTCTTCGGTTTAGGGATGACCCTGAAGCGTAAGGTGTGTTAGAGCGGAGTGAAGGGGTGGGGTTGAGGAGGGAGGGGGGGGGGGAGGAGGGGAGTGGGGGGCGGGTCGTGGGGGGGCTGTGACGGTGTTCGGTCCGGGAAGAGCTTTCGGACCCGCCGCCGCTTATTTGCAGGAGCGCTTTAGGAGCGGTTACTTTGTTTCCACTTGTACTTGGGGAGCCCGGCAGAGTCTGGCAGGGGGGAGGCATCCGCTCGGCAGGCTCTGCTCTTCAGTTTAGGGATGACCCTGAAGCCTAAATTGCGCTAGAGCGGACTGAAGGGGTGCGGGTGAGGGGGGGGGGGGGGGGGGGGGAGGCGGCGTGGCGGATTACGGTCCGGGGAGACCTTTAGGTTCCGGCCCCGACCCCGGCCCCGGCCCCAGCCGCGGTGCCGCTTCTTTGCGGGAGCGCTCCACGAGCCGTTACTTTGTTTCCACTTGTACTTGGGGAGCCCGGCCGAGCGTGGCAGGGAGGGAGGCATCCGCTCCGCAGGCTCTGCTCTCTCCTTTAGGAATCATCCTGAAGGCTAAAGTGCGCTGGAGCCGACCAAAGGGGTGTGGTTGATAAGGATGGGGGGGGGGGGGGAGTTACGGGGACGGATTGGGGTGGGGGGGGGGGTGGCGGTGTTCGGTCCGGGATGAGCTTTAGGACCCGGCGCCGCTTCTTTGCAGGAGCGCTTTAGGAGCGGTTACTTTGTTTCCACTTGTACCTGGCGAGCCCGGCAGAGCGTGGCAGGGAGGGAGGGAGGCATCTGCTCCGCAGGCTCTGCTCTCTCCTTTAGGAATGATCCTGAAGCCTAAAGTGCGCTGGAGCGGACCGAAGGGGTGGGTTTGAGAAGGGGAGTGGCGGGGAAGGAGGAGTGGAGTGGCGGGGGGGGAGGGATTGGCGGGGGGGGAGGGATTGGGGGGGGGGGGGGGGGCTGGCGGTGTTCGGTCCGGGAAGAGCTTTCGGCCCCCGCCGCCGCTTATTTGCAGGAGCGCTTTAGGAGCGGTTACTTTGTTTCCACTTGTACTTGGCGAGCCCGGCCGAGCCTGGCAGGGAGCGAGGCATCTGCTCGGCAGGCTCTGCTGTTCGGTTTAGGGATGACCCTGAAGCCTAAGGTGTGTTAGAGCGGAGGGAAAGGGGTGCGGTTGAGGAGGGGGGGGGGGGGAGGGGAGTGGCGGGGGAGGGGGTGGTGGGTGTGACGGTGTTCGGTCCGGGAAGAGCTTTCGGCCCCCGCCGCCGCCGCCGCCGCCGCCGCCGCTTATTTGCAGGAGCGCTTAAGGAGCGGTTACTTTGTTTCCACTTGTACCTGGCGAGCCCGGCCGAGCCTGGCAGGGAGGGAGGGAGGCATCTGCTCGGCAGGCTCTGCTCTTCGGTTTAGGGATGACCCTGAAGCCTAAAGTGCGCTAGAGCGGAGTGAAGGGGTGCGGTTGAGGAGGTGGGGGGGGAGGGGGCGTGGCGGTGTAAGGTCCGGGGAGACTTTTCGGCCCCGGCCCCGGCCGCGGTGCCGCCGCTTCTTTGCAGGAGCGCTTTAGGAGCGGTTACTTTGTTTCCACTTGTACTTGGGGAGCCCGGCCGAGCCTGGCAGGGAGCGAGGGAGGCATCTGCTCGGCAGGCTCTGCTCTTCGGTTTAGGGATGACCCTGAAGCGTAAGGTGTGTTAGAGCGGAGTGAAGGGGTGGGGTTGAGGAGGGAGGGGGGGGGGAGGAGGGGAGTGGCGGGGGGTTCGTGGGGGGGCTGTGACGGTGTTCGGTCCGGGAAGAGCTTTCGGACCCGCCGCCGCTTCTTTGCAGGAGCGCTTAAGGAGCCGTTACTTTCTTTCCACTTGTACTTAAGGAGCCCGGCAGAGCGTGGCAGGGAGCGAGGCATCTGCTCGGCAGGCTCTGCTCTTCAGTTTAGGGATGACCCTGAAGCCTAAATTGCGCTAGAGCGGACTGAAGGGGTGCGGGTGAGGGGCGGGGGGGGGGGGAGGCGGCGTGGCGGATTACGGTCCGGGGAGACCTTTAGGTTCCGGCCCCGACCCCGGCCCCGGCTCCAGCCGCGGTGCCGCTTCTTTGCGGGAGCGCTCCACGAGCCGTTACTTTGTTTCCACTTGTACTTGGGGAGCCCGGCCGAGCGTGGCAGGGAGGGAGGCATCCGCTCCGCAGACTCTGCTCTCTCCTTTAGGAATCATCCTGAAGGCTAAAGTGCGCTGGAGCCGACCAAAGGGGTGTGGTTGAGAAGGATGGGGGGGGGGGGGGGAGTTGCGGGGACGGATTGGGGGGGGGGGGGGGGTGGCGGTTTTCGGTCCGGGAAGAGCTTTCGGCCCCCGCCGCCGCTTATTTGCAGGAGCGCTTTAGGAGCGGTTACTTTGTTTCCACTTGTACTAGGCGAGCCCGGCCGAGCCTGGCAGGGAGCGAGGCATCTGCTCGGCAGGCTCTGCTGTTCGGTTTAGGGATGACCCTGAAGCCTAAGGTGTGTTAGAGCGGAGGGAAAGGGGTGCGGTTGAGGAGGGGGGGGGGGGAGGGGAGTGGCGGGGGAGGGGGGGTGGGTGTGACGGTGTTCGGTCCGGGAAGAGCTTTCGGCCCCCGCCGCCGCCGCCGCCGCCGCTTATTTGCAGGAGCGCTTAAGGAGCGGTTACTTTGTTTCCACTTGTACCTGGCGAGCCCGGCCGAGCCTGGCAGGGAGGGAGGGAGGCATCTGCTCGGCAGGCTCTGCTCTTCGGTTTAGGGATGACCCTGAAGCCTAAAGTGCGCTAGAGCGGAGTGAAGGGGTGCGGTTGAGGAGGTGGGGGGGGAGGGGGCGTGGCGGTGTAAGGTCCGGGGAGACTTTTCGGCCCCGGCCCCGGCCGCGGTGCCGCCGCTTCTTTGCAGGAGCGCTTTACGAGCAGTTACTTTGTTTCCACTTGTACTTGGGGAGCCCGGCCGAGCGTGGCAGGGAGCGAGGCATCTGCTCGGCAGGCTCTGCTCTTCGGTTTAGGGATGACCCTGAAGCCCGAAGTGCGCTGGAGCGGAACGAAAAAGGTGGGTCTGGGGGGGGGGTGGGGGGGGTGGGGTGTGTGAAGACGGAGGGGGGGACGGGGATGGGACGGTGTTCGGTCCGGCATGAGCTTTCGGCCCCCTCCGCCGCTTCTTTGCAGGAGCGCTTTAGGAGCAGTTACTTTGTTTCCACTTGTACTTGGGGAGCCCGGCCGAGCCTGGCAGGGAGCGAGGGAGGCATCTGCTCGGCAGGCTCTGCTCTTCGGTTTAGGGATGACCCTGAAGCGTAAGGTGTGTTAGAGCGGAGTGAAGGGGTGGGGTTGAGGAGGGAGGGGGGGGGGGGAGGAGGGGAGTGGCGGGGGAGTGGGTGGGGGGGGTGTGACGGTGTTCGGTCCGGGAAGAGCTTTCGGCCCCCGCCGCCGCCGCCGCCGCTTATTTCCAGGAGCGCTTAAGGAGCGGTTACTTTGTTTCCACTTGTACCTGGCGAGCCCGGCCGAGCCTGGCAGGGAGGGAGGGAGGCATCTGCTCGGCAGGCTCTGCTCTTCGGTTTAGGGATGACCCTGAAGCGTAAGGTGTGTTAGAGCGGAGTGAAGGGGTGGGGTTGAGGAGGGAGGGGGGGGGGGAGGAGGGGAGTGGCGGGGGGGGTCGTGGGGGGGCTGTGACGGTGTTCGGTCCGGGAAGAGCTTTCGGACCCGCCGCCGCTTATTTGCAGGAGCGCTTTAGGAGCGGTTACTTTGTTTCCACTTGTACTTGGGGAGCCCGGCAGAGTCTGGCAGGGGGGAGGCATCCGCTCGGCAGGCTCTGCTCTTCAGTTTAGGGATGACCCTGAAGCCTAAATTGCGCTAGAGCGGACTGAAGGGGTGCGGGTGAGGGGGGGGGGGGGGGAGGCGGCGTGGCGGATTACGGTCCGGGGAAACCTTTAGGTTCCGGCCCCGACCCCGGCCCCGGCCCCAGCCGCGGTGCCGCTTCTTTGCGGGAGCGCTCCACGAGCCGTTACTTTGTTTCCACTTGTACTTGGGGAGCCCGGCCGAGCGTGGCAGGGAGGGAGGCATCCGCTCCGCAGGCTCTGCTCTCTCCTTTAGGAATCATCCTGAAGGCTAAAGTGCGCTGGAGCCGACCAAAGGGGTGTGGTTGAGAAGGATGGGGGGGGGGGGGGGGGGAGTTGCGGGGACGGATTGGGGGGGGGGGGGGGTGGCGGTGTTCGGTCCGGGATGAGCTTTACGACCCGGCGCCGCTTCTTTGCAGGAGCGCTTTAGGAGCGGTTACTTTGTTTCCACTTGTACCTCGCGAGCCCGGCCGAGCCTGGCAGGGAGCGAGGCATCTGCTCGGCAGGCTCTGCTCTTCGGTTTAGGGATGACCCTGAAGCGTAAGGTGTGTTAGAGCGGAGTGAGGGGTGGGGTTGAGGAGGGAGGGGGGGGGGGGAGGAGGGGAGTGGCGGGGGGGGTCGTGGGGGGGCTGTGACGGTGTTCGGTCCGGGAAGAGCTTTCGGACCCGCCGCCGCTTATTTGCAGGAGCGCTTTAGGAGCGGTTACTTTGTTTCCACTTGTACTTGGGGAGCCCGGCAGAGCCTGGCAGGGAGCGAGGCATCTGCTCGGCAGGCTCTGCTCTTCAGTTTAGGGATGACCCTGAAGCCTAAATTGCGCTAGAGCGGACTGAAGGGGTGCGGGTGAGGGTCGGGGGGGGGGGAGGCGGCGTGGCGGATTACGGTCCGGGGAGACCTTTAGGTTCCGGCCCCGACCCCGGCCCCGGCTCCAGCCGCGGTGCCGCTTCTTTGCGGGAGTGCTCCACGAGCCGTTACTTTGTTTCCACTTGTACTTGGGGAGCCCGGCCGAGCGTGGCAGGGAGGGAGGCATCCGCTCCGCAGGCTCTGCTCTCTCCTTTAGGAATCATCCTGAAGGCTAAGGTGCGCTGGAGCCAACCAAAGGGGTGTGGTTGAGAAGGATGGGGGGGGGGGGGGGGAGTTGCGGGGACGGATTGGGGGGGGGGGGGGGTGGCGGTGTTCGGTCGGGGATGAGCTTTACGACCCGGCGCCGCTTCTTTGCAGGAGCGCTTTAGGAGCGGTTACTTTGTTTCCACTTGTACCTGGCGAGCCCGGCAGAGCGTGGCAGGGAGGGAGGGAGGCATCTGCTCCGCAGGCTCTGCTCTCTCCTTTAGGAATGATCCTGAAGCCTAAAGTGCGCTGGAGCGGACCGAAGGGGTGGGTTTGAGAAGGGGAGTGGCGGGGGGGGAGGAGTGGAGTGGCGGGGGGGGAGGGATTGGCGGGGGGGGAGGGATTGGGGGGGGGGGGTGGGGGGGCTGGCGGTGTTCGGTCCGGGAAGAGCTTTCGGCCCCCGCCGCCGCTTATTTGCAGGAGCGCTTTAGGAGCGGTTACTTTGTTTCCACTTGTACTTGGCGAGCCCGGCCGAGCCTGGCAGGGAGCGAGGCATCTGCTCGGCAGGCTCTGCTGTTCGGTTTAGGGATGACCCTGAAGCCTAAGGTGTGTTAGAGCGGAGGGAAAGGGGTGCGGTTGAGGAGGGGGGGGGGGGGGAGGGGAGTGGCGGGGGAGGGGGGGGTGGGTGTGACGGTGTTCGGTCCGGGAAGAGATTTCGGCCCCCGCCGCCGCCGCCGCCGCCGCCGCTTATTTGCAGGAGCGCTTAAGGAGCGGTTACTTTGTTTCCACTTGTACTTGGCGAGCCCGGCCGAGCCTGGCAGGGAGGGAGGGAGGCATCTGCTCGGCAGGCTCTGCTCTTCGGTTTAGGGATGACCCTGAAGCCTAAAGTGCGCTAGAGCGGAGTGAAGGGGTGCGGTTGAGGAGGTGGGGGGGGAGGGGGCGTGGCGGTGTAAGGTCCGGGGAGACTTTTCGGCCCCGGCCCCGGCCGCGGTGCCGCCGCTTATTTGCAGGAGCGCTTTAGGAGCGGTTACTTTGTTTCCACTTGTACTTGGGGAGCCCGGCCGAGCCTGGCAGGGAGCGAGGGAGGCATCTGCTCGGCAGGCTCTGCTCTTCGGTTTAGGGATGACCCTGAAGCGTAAGGTGTGTTAGAGCGGAGTGAAGGGGTGGGGTTGAGGAGGGAGGGGGGGGGGGAGGAGGGGAGTGGCGGGGGGTTCGTGGGGGGGCTGTGACGGTGTTCGGTCCGGGAAGAGCTTTCGGACACGCCGCCGCTTCTTTGCAGGAGCGCTTTACGAGCAGTTACTTTGTTTCCACTTGTACTTGGGGAGCCCGGCCGAGCGTGGCAGGGAGCGAGGCATCTGCTCGGCAGGTTCTGCTCTTCGGTTTAGGGATGACCCTGAAGCCCGAAGTGCGCTGGAGCGGAACGAAAAAGGTGGGTCTGGGGGGGGGTGGGGGGGGTGGGGTGTGTGAAGACGGAGGGGGGGACGGGGATGGGACGGTGTTCGGTCCGGCATGAGCTTTCGGCCCCCTCCGCCGCTTCTTTGCAGGAGCGCTTTAGGAGCAGTTACTTTGTTTCCACTTGTACTTGGGGAGCCCGGCCGAGCCTGGCAGGGAGCGAGGGAGGCATCTGCTCGGCAGGCTCTGCTCTTCGGTTTAGGGATGACCCTGAAGCGTAAGGTGTGTTAGAGCGGAGTGAAGGGGTGGGGTTGAGGAGGGAGGGGGGGGGGGGAGGAGGGGAGTGGCGGGGGGGGTCGTGGGGGGGCTGTGACGGTGTTCGGTCCGGGAAGAGCTTTCGGACCCGCCGCCGCTTATTTGCAGGAGCGCTTTAGGAGCGGTTACTTTGTTTCCACTTGTACTTGGGGAGCCCGGCAGAGTCTGGCAGGGGGGAGGCATCCGCTCGGCAGGCTCTGCTCTTCAGTTTAGGGATGACCCTGAAGCCTAAATTGCGCTAGAGCGGACTGAAGGGGTGCGGGTGAGGGGGGGGGGGGGGGAGGCGGCGTGGCGGATTACGGTCCGGGGAGACCTTTAGGTTCCGGCCCCGACCCCGGCCCCGGCCCCAGCCGCGGTGCCGCTTCTTTGCGGGAGCGCTCCACGAGCCGTTACTTTGTTTCCACTTGTACTTGGGGAGCCCGGCCGAGCGTGGCAGGGAGGGAGGCATCCGCTCCGCAGGCTCTGCTCTCTCCTTTAGGAATCATCCTGAAGGCTAAAGTGCGCTGGAGCCGACCAAAGGGGTGTGGTTGAGAAGGATGGGGGGGGGGGGGGGGAGTTGCGGGTACGGATTGGGGGGGGGGGGGGGGGTGGCGGTGTTCGGTCCGGGATGAGCTTTACGACCCGGCGCCGCTTCTTTGCAGGAGCGCTTTAGGAGCGGTTACTTTGTTTCCACTTGTACCTGGCGAGCCCGGCAGAGCGTGGCAGGGAGGGAGGGAGGCATCTGCTCCGCAGGCTCTGCTCTCTCCTTTAGGAATGATCCTGAAGCCTAAAGTGCGCTGGAGCGGACCGAAGGGGTGGGTTTGAGAAGTGGAGTGGCGGGGGGGGAGGGATTGGCGGGGGGGGAGGGATTGGGGGGGGGGGGTGGGGGGGCTGGCGGTGTTCGGTCCGGGAAGAGCTTTCGGCCCCCGCCGCCGCTTATTTGCAGGAGCGCTTTAGGAGCGGTTACTTTGTTTCCACTTGTACTTGGCGAGCCCGGCCGAGCCTGGCAGGGAGCGAGGGAGGCATCTGCTCGGCAGGCTCTGCTCTTCGGTTTAGGGATGACCCTGAAGCGTAAGGTGTGTTAGAGCGGAGTGAAGGGGTGGGGTTGAGGAGGGAGGGGGGGGGGAGGAGGGGAGTGGCGGGGGAGTGGGTGGGGGGGGTGTGACGGTGTTCGGTCCGGGAAGAGCTTTCGGCCCCGGCCGCCGCTTCTTTGCAGGAGCGCTTTAGGAGCGGTTACTTTGTTTCCACTTGTCCTTAGGGAGCCCGGCCGAGCCTGGCAGGGAGCGAGGCATCTGCTCGGCAGGCTCTGCTCTTCGGTTTAGGGATGACCCTGAAGCGTAAGGTGTGTTAGAGCGGAGTGAAGGGGTGGGGTTGAGGAGGGAGGGGGGGGGGGAGGAGGGGAGTGGCGGGGGGGGGTCGTGGGGGGGCTGTGACGGTGTTCGGTCCGGGAAGAGCTTTCGGACCCGCCGCCGCTTATTTGCAGGAGCGCTTTAGGAGCGGTTACTTTGTTTCCACTTGTACTTGGGGAGCCCGGCAGAGCCTGGCAGGGAGCGAGGCATCTGCTCGGCAGGCTCTGCTCTTCAGTTTAGGGATGACCCTGAAGCCTAAATTGCGCTAGAGCGGACTGAAGGGGTGCGGGTGAGGGGGGGGGGGGGGGGGAGGCGGCGTGGCGGATTACGGTCCGGGGAGACCTTTAGGTTCCGGCCCCGACCCCGGCCCCGGCTCCAGCCGCGGTGCCGCTTCTTTGCGGGAGCGCTCCACGAGCCGTTACTTTGTTTCCACTTGTACTTGGGGAGCCCGGCCGAGCGTGGCAGGGAGGGAGGCATCCGCTCCGCAGGCTCTGCTCTCTCCTTTAGGAATCATCCTGAAGGCTAAAGTGCGCTGGAGCCGACCAAAGGGGTGTGGTTGAGAAGGATGGGGGGGGGGGGGGGGGAGTTGCGGGGACGGATTGGGGGGGGGGGGGGGGTGGCGGTGTTCGGTCCGGGATGAGCTTTACGACCCGGCGCCGCTTCTTTGCAGGAGCGCTTTAGGAGCGGTTACTTTGTTTCCACTTGTACCTGGCGAGCCCGGCAGAGCGTGGCAGGGAGGGAGGGAGGCATCTGCTCCGCAGGCTCTGCTCTCTCCTTTAGGAATGATCCTGAAGCCTAAAGTGCGCTGGAGCGGACCGAAGGGGTGGGTTTGAGAAGGGGAGTGGCGGGGGGGGAGGAGTGGAGTGGCGGGGGGGGAGGGATTGGCGGGGGGGGAGGGATTGGGGGGGGGGGGGGGGGCTGGCGGTGTTCGGTCCGGGAAGAGCTTTCGGCCCCCGCCGCCGCTTATTTGCAGGAGCGCTTTAGGAGCGGTTACTTTGTTTCCACTTGTACTTGGCGAGCCCGGCCGAGCCTGGCAGGGAGCGAGGCATCTGCTCGGCAGGCTCTGCTGTTCGGTTTAGGGATGACCCTGAAGCCTAAGGTGTGTTAGAGCGGAGGGAAAGGGGTGCGGTTGAGGAGGGGGGGGGGGGAGGGGAGTGGCGGGGGAGGGGGGGGGGGTGTGTGACGGTGTTCGGTCCGGGAAGAGCTTTCGGCCCCCGCCGCCGCCGCCGCCGCTTATTTGCAGGAGCGCTTAAGGAGCGGTTACTTTGTTTCCACTTGTACCTGGCGAGCCCGGCCGAGCCTGGCAGGGAGGGAGGGAGGCATCTGCTCGGCAGGCTCTGCTCTTCGGTTTAGGGATGACCCTGAAGCCTAAAGTGCGCTAGAGCGGAGTGAAGGGGTGCGGTTGAGGAGGTGGGGGGGGGAGGGGGCGTGGCGGTGTAAGGTCCGGGGAGACTTTTCGGCCCCGGCCCCGGCCGCGGTGCCGCCGCTTCTTTGCAGGAGCGCTTTACGAGCAGTTACTTTGTTTCCACTTGTACTTGGGGAGCCCGGCCGAGCGTGGCAGGGAGCGAGGCATCTGCTCGGCAGGCTCTGCTCTTCGGTTTAGGGATGACCCTGAAGCCCGAAGTGCGCTGGAGCGGAACGAAAAAGGTGGGTCTGGGGGGGGGTGGGGGGGGTGGGGGGTGTGAAGACGGAGGGGGGGGACGGGGATGGGACGGTGTTCGGTCCGGCATGAGCTTTCGGCCCCGGCGCCGCTTCTTTGCAGGAGCGCTTTAGGAGCGGTTACTTTGTTTCCACTTGTACTTGGGGAGCCCGGCCGAGCCTGGCAGGGAGCGAGGGAGGCATCTGCTCGGCAGGCTCTGCTCTTCGGTTTAGGGATGACCCTGAAGCGTAAGGTGTGTTAGAGCGGAGTGAAGGGGTGGGGTTGAGGAGGGAGGGGGGGGGGGAGGAGGGGAGTGGCGGGGGGTGTCGTGGGGGGGCTGTGACGGTGTTCGGTCCGGGAAGAGCTTTCGGACCCGCCGCCGCTTATTTGCAGGAGCGCTTTAGGAGCGGTTACTTTGTTTCCACTTGTACTTGGGGAGCCCGGCAGAGTCTGGCAGGGGGGAGGCATCCGCTCGGCAGGCTCTGCTCTTCAGTTTAGGGATGACCCTGAAGCCTAAATTGCGCTAGAGCGGACTGAAGGGGTGCGGGTGAGGGGGGGGGGGGGAGGCGGCGTGGCGGATTACGGTCCGGGGAAACCTTTAGGTTCCGGCCCCGACCCCGGCCCCGGCCCCAGCCGCGGTGCCGCTTCTTTGCGGGAGCGCTCCACGAGCCGTTACTTTGTTTCCACTTGTACTTGGGGAGCCCGGCCGAGCGTGGCAGGGAGGGAGGCATCCGCTCCGCAGGCTCTGCTCTCTCCTTTAGGAATCATCCTGAAGGCTAAAGTGCGCTGGAGCCGACCAAAGGGGTGTGGTTGAGAAGGATGGGGGGGGGGGGGGGGGGGGGGAGTTGCGGGGACGGATTGGGGGGGGGGGGGGGGTGGCGGTGTTCGGTCCGGGATGAGCTTTACGACCCGGCGCCGCTTCTTTGCAGGAGCGCTTTAGGAGCGGTTACTTTGTTTCCACTTGTACCTGGCGAGCCCGGCAGAGCGTGGCAGGGAGGGAGGGAGGCATCTGCTCCGCAGGCTCTGCTCTCTCCTTTAGGAATGATCCTGAAGCCTAAAGTGCTCTGGAGCGGACCGAAGGGGTGGGTTTGAGAAGGGGAGTGGCGGGGGGGGAGGAGTGGAGTGGCGGGGGGGGAGGGATTGGCGGGGGGGGAGGGATTGGGGGGGGGGGGGGGGGGCTGGCGGTGTTCGGTCCGGGAAGAGCTTTCGGCCCCCGCCGCCGCTTCTTTGCAGGAGCGCTTTAGGAGCGGTTACTTTGTTTCCACTTGTACTTGGCGAGCCCGGCCGAGCCTGGCAGGGAGCGAGGCATCTGCTCGGCAGGCTCTGCTGTTCGGTTTAGGGATGACCCTGAAGCCTAAGGTGTGTTAGAGCGGAGGGAAAGGGGTGCGGTTGAGGAGGGGGGGGGGGGGAGGGGAGTGGCGGGGGAGGGGGTGGTGGGTGTGACGGTGTTCGGTCCGGGAAGAGATTTCGGCCCCCGCCGCCGCCGCCGCCGCCGCCGCTTATTTGCAGGAGCGCTTAAGGAGCGGTTACTTTGTTTCCACTTGTACCTGGCGAGCCCGGCCGAGCCTGGCAGGGAGGGAGGGAGGCATCTGCTCGGCAGGCTCTGCTCTTCGGTTTAGGGATGACCCTGAAGCCTAAAGTGCGCTAGAGCGGAGTGAAGGGGTGCGGTTGAGGAGGTGGGGGGGGGAGGGGGCGTGGCGGTGTAAGGTCCGGGGAGACTTTTCGGCCCCGGCCCCGGCCGCGGTGCCGCCGCTTCTTTGCAGGAGCGCTTTAGGAGCGGTTACTTTGTTTCCACTTGTACTTGGGGAGCCCGGCCGAGCCTGGCAGGGAGCGAGGGAGGCATCTGCTCGGCAGGCTCTGCTCTTCGGTTTAGGGATGACCCTGAAGCGTAAGGTGTGTTAGAGCGGAGTGAAGGGGTGGGGTTGAGGAGGGAGGGGGGGGGGGAGGAGGGGAGTGGCGGGGGGTTCGTGGGGGGGCTGTGACGGTGTTCGGTCCGGGAAGAGCTTTCGGACCCGCCGCCGCTTATTTGCAGGAGCGCTTTAGGAGCGGTTACTTTGTTTCCACTTGTACTTGGGGAGCCCGGCAGAGCCTGGCAGGGAGCGAGGCATCTGCTCGGCAGGCTCTGCTCTTCAGTTTAGGGATGACCCTGAAGCCTAAATTGCGCTAGAGCGGACTGAAGGGGTGCGGGTGAGGGGGGGGGGGGGGGAGGCGGCGTGGCGGATTACGGTCCGGGGAGACCTTTAGGTTCCGGCCCCGACCCCCGGCCCCGGCTCCAGCCGCGGTGCCGCTTCTTTGCGGGAGCGCTCCACGAGCCGTTACTTTGTTTTCCACTTGTACTTGGGGAGCCGGCCGAGCGTGGCAGGGAGGGAGGCATCCGCTCCGCAGGCTCTGCTCTCTCCTTTAGGAATCATCCTGAAGTCTAAAGTGCGCTGGAGCCGACCGAAGGTTGTGGTTGAGAAGGATGGGGGGTGGGGGGTGGTGGGGAGTTGCGGGGACGGATTGGGGTGGGGGGGGCGTGGCGGTGTTCGGTCCGGGATGATCTTTCGGCCCCGGCGCCGCTTCTTTGCAGGAGCGCTTTGGGAGCGGTTACTTTGTTTCCACTTGTACCTGGGGAGCCCGGCAGAGTCTGGCAGGGGGGAGGCATCCGCTCGGCAGGCTCTGCTCTCTCCTTTAGGAATGATCCTGAAGCCTAAAGTGCGCTGGAGCGGACCGAAGGGGTGGGGTTGAGAAGGGGAGTGGCGGGGGGGGAGGAGTGGAGTGGCGGGGGGGGAGGGATTGGCGGGGGGGGGAGGGATTGGCGGGGGGGGGAGGGATTGGGGGGGGGGTGGTGGGGGGGCTGGCGGTGTTCGGTCCGGGAAGAGCTTTCGGCCCCCGCCGCCGCTTATTTGCAGGAGCGCTTTAGGAGCCGTTACTTTGTTTCCCACTTGTACTTGGGGAAGCCCGGCCGAGCCTGGCAGGGAGCGAGGCATCTGCTCGGCAGGCTCTGCTGTTCGGTTTAGGGATGACCCTGAAGCCTAAGGTGTGTTAGAGCGGAGGGAAAGGGGTGCGGTTGAGGAGGGGGGGGGGGTGGGGGAGGGGAGTGGCGGGGGAGGGGGGGGTGGGTGTGACGGTGTTCGGTCCGGGAAGAGATTTCGGCCCCCGCCGCCGCCGCCGCCGCCGCCGCTTATTTGCAGGAGCGCTTAAGGAGCGGTTACTTTGTTTCCACTTGTAACTTGGCGAGCCGGCCGAGCCTGGCAGGGAGGGAGGGGAGGCATCTGCTCGGCAGGCTCTGCTCTTCGGTTTAGGGATGACCCTGAAGCCTAAAGTGCGCTAGAGCGGAGTGAAGGGGTGCGGTTGAGGAGGTGGGGGGGGAGGGGGCGTGGCGGTGTAAGGTCCGGGGAGACTTTTCGGCCCCGGCCCCGGCCGCGGTGCCGCCGCTTATTTGCAGGAGCGCTTTAGGAGCGGTTACTTTGTTTCCACTTGTACTTGGGGAGCCCGGCCGAGCCTGGCAGGGAGCGAGGGAGGCATCTGCTCGGCAGGCTCTGCTCTTCGGTTTAGGGATGACCCTGAAGCGTAAGGTGTGTTAGAGCGGAGTGAAGGGGTGGGGTTGAGGAGGGAGGGGGGGGGGGGAGGAGGGGAGTGGCGGGGGGTTCGTGGGGGGGCTGTGACGGTGTTCGGTCCGGGAAGAGCTTTCGGACACGCCGCCGCTTCTTTGCAGGAGCGCTTTACGAGCAGTTACTTTGTTTCCACTTGTACTTGGGGAGCCCGGCCGAGCGTGGCAGGGAGCGAGGCATCTGCTCGGCAGGTTCTGCTCTTCGGTTTAGGGATGACCCTGAAGCCCGAAGTGCGCTGGAGCGGAACCGAAAAAGGTGGGGTCTGGGGGGGGGGTGGGGGGGGGTGGGGTGTGTGAAGACGGAGGGGGGGACGGGGATGGGACGGTGTTCGGTCCGGCATGAGCTTTCGGCCCCCTCCGCCGCTTCTTTGCAGGAGCGCTTTAGGAGCAGTTACTTTGTTTCCACTTGTACTTGGGGAGCCCGGCCGAGCCTGGCAGGGAGCGAGGGAGGCATCTGCTCGGCAGGCTCTGCTCTTCGGTTTAGGGATGACCCTGAAGCGTAAGGTGTGTTAGAGCGGAGTGAAGGGGGTGGGGTTGAGGAGGGAGGGGGGGGGGGGAGGAGGGGAGTGGCGGGGGGGGTCGTGGGGGGGCTGTGACGGTGTTCGGTCCGGGAAGAGCTTTCGGGACCGCCGCCGCTTATTTGCAGGAGCGCTTTAGGAGCGGTTACTTTGTTTCCACTTGTACTTGGGGAGCCCGGCAGAGTCTGGCAGGGGGGAGGCATCCGCTCGGCAGGCTCTGCTCTTCAGTTTAGGGATGACCCTGAAGCCTAAATTGCGCTAGAGCGGACTGAAGGGGTGCGGGTGAGGGGGGGGGTGGGGGGGAGGCGGCGTGGCGGATTACGGTCCGGGGAGACCTTTAGGTTCCGGCCCCGACCCCGGCCCCGGCCCCAGCCGCGGTGCCGCTTCTTTGCGGGAGCGCTCCACGAGCCGTTACTTTGTTTCCACTTGTACTTGGGGAGCCCGGCCGAGCGTGGCAGGGAGGGAGGCATCCGCTCCGCAGGCTCTGCTCTCTCCTTTAGGAATCATCCTGAAGGCTAAAGTGCGCTGGAGCCGACCAAAGGGGTGTGGTTGAGAAGGATGGGGGGGGGGGGGGGGGAGTTGCGGGTACGGATTGGGGGGGGGGGGGGGGGGTGGCGGGTGTTCGGTCCGGGATGAGCTTTACGACCCGGCGCCGCTTCTTTGCAGGAGCGCTTTAGGAGCGGTTACTTTGTTTCCACTTGTACCTGGCGAGCCCGGCAGAGCGTGGCAGGGAGGGAGGGAGGCATCTGCTCCGCAGGCTCTGCTCTCTCCTTTAGGAATGATCCTGAAGCCTAAAGTGCGCTGGAGCGGACCGAAGGGGTGGGTTTGAGAAGTGGAGTGGCGGGGGGGGAGGGATTGGCGGGGGGGGAGGGATTGGGGGGGGGGGGGTGGGGGGGCTGGCGGTGTTCGGTCCGGGAAGAGCTTTCGGCCCCCGCCGCCGCTTATTTGCAGGAGCGCTTTAGGAGCGGTTACTTTGTTTCCACTTGTACTTGGCGAGCCCGGCCGAGCCTGGCAGGGAGCGAGGGAGGCATCTGCTCGCAGGCTCTGCTCTTCGGTTTAGGGATGACCCTGAAGCGTAAGGTGTGTTAGAGCGGAGTGAAGGGGTGGGGTTGAGGAGGGAGGGGGGGGGGGGAGGAGGGGAGTGGCGGGGGAGTGGGTGGGGGGGGGTGTGACGGTGTTCGGTCCGGGAAGAGCTTTCGGCCCCGGCCGCCGCTTCTTGCAGGAGCGCTTTAGGAGCGGTTACTTTGTTTCCACTTGTCCTTAGGGAGCCCGGCCGAGCCTGGCAGGGAGCGAGGCATCTGCTCGGCAGGCTCTGCTCTTCGGTTTAGGGATGACCCTGAAGCGTAAGGTGTGTTTAGAGCGGAGTGAAGGGGTGGGGTTGAGGAGGGAGGGGGGGGGGGGAGGAGGGGAGTGGCGGGGGGGGTCGTGGGGGGGGCTGTGACGGTGTTCGGTCCGGGAAGAGCTTTCGGACCCGCCGCCGCTTATTTGCAGGAGCGCTTTAGGAGCGGTTACTTTGTTTCCACTTGTACTTGGGGAGCCCGGCAGAGCCTGGCAGGGAGCGAGGCATCTGCTCGGCAGGCTCTGCTCTTCAGTTTAGGGATGACCCTGAAGCCTAAATTGCGCTAGAGCGGACTGAAGGGGTGCGGGTGAGGGGGGGGGGGGGGGGGAGGCGGCGTGGCGGATTACGGTCCGGGGAGACCTTTAGGTTCCGGCCCCGACCCCGGCCCCGGCTCCAGCCGCGGTGCCGCTTCTTTGCGGGAGCGCTCCACGAGCCGTTACTTTGTTTCCACTTGTACTTGGGGAGCCCGGCCGAGCGTGGCAGGGAGGGAGGCATCCGCTCCGCAGGCTCTGCTCTCTCCTTTATGAAGGCTAAAGTGCGCTGGAGCCGACCAAAGGGGTGTGGTTGAGAAGGATGGGGGGGGGGGGGGGGGAGTTGCGGGGACGGATTGGGGGGGGGGGGGGGTGGCGGTGTTCGGTCCGGGATGAGCTTTACGACCCGGCGCCGCTTCTTTGCAGGAGCGCTTTAGGAGCGGTTACTTTGTTTCCACTTGTACCTGGCGAGCCCGGCAGAGCGTGGCAGGGAGGGAGGGAGGCATCTGCTCCGCAGCTCTGCTCTCTCCTTTAGGAATGATCCTGAAGCCTAAAGTGCGCTGGAGCGGACCGAAGGGGTGGGTTTGAGAAGGGGAGTGGCGGGGGGGGAGGAGTGGAGTGGCGGGGGGGGAGGGATTGGCGGGGGGGGAGGGATTGGGGGGGGGGGGGGGGGCTGGCGGTGTTCGGTCCGGGAAGAGCTTTCGGCCCCCGCCGCCGCTTATTTGCAGGAGCGCTTTAGGAGCGGTTACTTTGTTTCCACTTGTACTTGGCGAGCCGGCCGAGCCTGGCAGGGAGCGAGGCATCTGCTCGGCAGGCTCTGCTGTTCGGTTTAGGGATGACCCTGAAGCCTAAGGTGTGTTAGAGCGGAGGGAAAGGGGTGCGGTTGAGGAGGGGGGGGGGGGGAGGGGAGTGGCGGGGGAGGGGGGGGGGTGTGTGACGGTGTTCGGTCCGGGAAGAGCTTTCGGCCCCCGCCGCCGCCGCCGCCGCTTATTTGCAGGAGCGCTTAAGGAGCGGTTACTTTGTTTCCACTTGTACCTGGCGAGCCCGGCCGAGCCTGGCAGGGAGGGAGGGAGGCATCTGCTCGGCAGGCTCTGCTCTTCGGTTTAGGGATGACCCTGAAGCCTAAAGTGCGCTAGAGCGGAGTGAAGGGGTGCGGTTGAGGAGGTGGGGGGGGAGGGGGCGTGGCGGTGTAAGGTCCGGGGAGACTTTTCGGCCCCGGCCCCGGCCGCGGTGCCGCCGCTTCTTTGCAGGAGCGCTTTACGAGCAGTTACTTTGTTTCCACTTGTACTTGGGGAGCCCGGCCGAGCGTGGCAGGGAGCGAGGCATCTGCTCGGCAGGCTCTGCTCTTCGGTTTAGGGATGACCCTGAAGCCCGAAGTGCGCTGGAGCGGAACGAAAAAGGTGGGTCTGGGGGGGGGTGGGGGGTGTGAAGACGGAGGGGGGGACGGGGATGGGACGGTGTTCGGTCCGGCATGAGCTTTCGGCCCCGGCGCCGCTTCTTTGCAGGAGCGCTTTAGGAGCGGTTACTTTGTTTCCACTTGTACTTGGGGAGCCCGGCCGAGCCTGGCAGGGAGCGAGGGAGGCATCTGCTCGGCAGGCTCTGCTCTTCGGTTTAGGGATGACCCTGAAGCGTAAGGTGTGTTAGAGCGGAGTGAAGGGGTGGGGTTGAGGAGGGAGGGGGGGGGGGGAGGAGGGGAGTGGCGGGGGGTGTCGTGGGGGGGCTGTGACGGTGTTCGGTCCGGGAAGAGCTTTCGGACCCGCCGCCGCTTATTTGCAGGAGCGCTTTAGGAGCGGTTACTTTGTTTCCACTTGTACTTGGGGAGCCCGGCAGAGTCTGGCAGGGGGGAGGCATCCGCTCGGCAGGCTCTGCTCTTCAGTTTAGGGATGACCCTGAAGCCTAAATTGCGCTAGAGCGGACTGAAGGGGTGCGGGGTGAGGGGGGGGGGGGGGGGAGGCGGCGTGGCGGATTACGGTCCGGGGAAACCTTTAGGTTCCGGCCCCGACCCCGGCCCCGGCCCCAGCCGCGGTGCCGCTTCTTTGCGGGAGCGCTCCACGAGCCGTTACTTTGTTTCCACTTGTACTTGGGGAGCCCGGCCGAGCGTGGCAGGGAGGGAGGCATCCGCTCCGCAGGCTCTGCTCTCTCCTTTAGGAATCATCCTGAAGGCTAAAGTGCGCTGGAGCCGACCAAAGGGGTGTGGTTGAGAAGGATGGGGGGGGGGGGGGGGGGGGGGAGTTGCGGGGACGGATTGGGGGGGGGGGGGGGGGTGGCGGTGTTCGGTCCGGGATGAGCTTTACGACCCGGCGCCGCTTCTTTGCAGGAGCGCTTTAGGAGCGGTTACTTTGTTTCCACTTGTACCTGGCGAGCCCGGCAGAGCGTGGCAGGGAGGGAGGGAGGCATCTGCTCCGCAGGCTCTGCTCTCTCCTTTAGGAATGATCCTGAAGCCTAAAGTGCTCTGGAGCGGACCGAAGGGGTGGGTTTGAGAAGGGGAGTGGCGGGGGGGGAGGAGTGGAGTGGCGGGGGGGGAGGGATTGGCGGGGGGGGAGGAATTGGGGGGGGGGGGGGGGGGGGCTGGCGGTGTTCGGTCCGGGAAGAGCTTTCGGCCCCCGCCGCCGCTTCTTTGCAGGAGCGCTTTAGGAGCGGTTACTTTGTTTCCACTTGTACTTGGCGAGCCCGGCCGAGCCTGGCAGGGAGCGAGGCATCTGCTCGGCAGGCTCTGCTGTTCGGTTTAGGGATGACCCTGAAGCCTAAGGTGTGTTAGAGCGGAGGGAAAGGGGTGCGGTTGAGGAGGGGGGGGGGGGGAGGGGAGTGGCGGGGGAGGGGGTGGTGGGTGTGACGGTGTTCGGTCCGGGAAGAGATTTCGGCCCCCGCCGCCGCCGCCGCCGCCGCCGCTTATTTGCAGGAGCGCTTAAGGAGCGGTTACTTTGTTTCCACTTGTACCTGGCGAGCCCGGCCGAGCCTGGCAGGGAGGGAGGGAGGCATCTGCTCGGCAGGCTCTGCTCTTCGGTTTAGGGATGACCCTGAAGCCTAAAGTGCGCTAGAGCGGAGTGAAGGGGTGCGGTTGAGGAGGTGGGGGGGGAGGGGGCGTGGCGGTGTAAGGTCCGGGGAGACTTTTCGGCCCCGGCCCCGGCCGCGGTGCCGCCGCTTCTTTGCAGGAGCGCTTTAGGAGCGGTTACTTTGTTTCCACTTGTACTTGGGGAGCCCGGCCGAGCCTGGCAGGGAGCGAGGGAGGCATCTGCTCGGCAGGCTCTGCTCTTCGGTTTAGGGATGACCCTGAAGCGTAAGGTGTGTTAGAGCGGAGTGAAGGGGTGGGGTTGAGGAGGGAGGGGGGGGGGGGAGGAGGGGAGTGGCGGGGGGTTCGTGGGGGGGCTGTGACGGTGTTCGGTCCGGGAAGAGCTTTCGGACCCGCCGCCGCTTATTTGCAGGAGCGCTTTAGGAGCGCTTTAGGAGCGGTTACTTTGTTTCCACTTGTACTTGGGGAGCCCGGCAGAGCCTGGCAGGGAGCGAGGCATCTGCTCGGCAGGCTCTGCTCTTCAGTTTAGGGATGACCCTGAAGCCTAAATTGCGCTAGAGCGGACTGAAGGGGTGCGGGTGAGGGGGGGGGGGGGGGAGGCGGCGTGGCGGATTACGGTCCGGGGAGACCTTTAGGTTCCGGCCCCGACCCCGGCCCCGGCTCCAGCCGCGGTGCCGCTTCTTTGCGGGAGCGCTCCACGAGCCGTTACTTTGTTTCCACTTGTACTTGGGGAGCCCGGCCGAGCGTGGCAGGGAGGGAGGCATCCGCTCCGCAGGCTCTGCTCTCTCCTTTAGGAATCATCCTGAAGTCTAAAGTGCGCTGGAGCCGACCGAAGGGTTGTGGTTGAGAAGGATGGGGGGTGGGGGGTGGGGAGTTGCGGGGACGGATTGGGGTGGGGGGGGGCGTGGCGGTGTTCGGTCCGGGATGATCTTTCGGCCCCGGCGCCGCTTCTTTGCAGGAGCGCTTTGGGAGCGGTTACTTTGTTTCCACTTGTACCTGGGGAGCCCGGCAGAGTCTGGCAGGGGGGAGGCATCCGCTCGGCAGGCTCTGCTCTCTCCTTTAGGAATGATCCTGAAGCCTAAAGTGCGCTGGAGCGGACCGAAGGGGTGGGGTTGAGAAGGGGAGTGGCGGGGGGGGGAGGAGTGGAGTGGCGGGGGGGGAGGGATTGGCGGGGGGGGAGGGATTGGCGGGGGGGGGAGGGATTGGGGGGGGGGTGGTGGGGGGGCTGGCGGTGTTCGGTCCGGGAAGAGCTTTCGGCCCCCGCCGCCGCTTATTTGCAGGAGCGCTTTAGGAGCCGTTACTTTGTTTCCACTTGTACTTGGGGAGCCCGGCCGAGCCTGGCAGGGAGCGAGGCATCTGCTCGGCAGGCTCTGCTGTTCGGTTTAGGGATGACCCTGAAGCCTAAGGTGTGTTAGAGCGGAGTGAAGGGGTGCGGTTGAGGAGGGGGGGGGGGTAGTGGGGTGGAGAAGGGGACTGGCGGGGGGGGGGTGGTGGGGGGGGGTGTGACGGTGTTCGGTCCGGGATGAGCTTTCGGCCCCCGCCGCCGCTTATTTGCAGGAGCGCTTTAGGAGCGGTTACTTTGTTTCCACTTGTACTTGGCGAGCCCGGCCGAGCCTGGCAGGGAGCGAGGCATCTGCTCGGCAGGCTCTGCTGTTCGGTTTAGGGATGACCCTGAAGCCTAAGGTGTGTTAGAGCGGAGTGAAGGGGTGGGGTTGAGGAGGAGGAGGGGGGGGGGAGGGGGCGTGGCGGTGTACGGTCCGGGGAGACCTTTCGGTTCCGGCCCCGGCCCCGGCCGCGGCGCCGCTTCTTTGCGGGAGCGCTCCACGAGCCGTTACTTTGTTTCCACTTGTAATTGGGGGGCCCGGCCGAACGTGGCAGGGAGGGAGGCATCCGCTCCGCAGGCTCTGCTCTCTCCTTTAGGAATCATCCTGAAGGCTAAAGTGCGCTGGTGCCGACCGAAGGGTTGTGGTTGAGAAGGATGTGGGGGGGGGGGTGGGGAGTTGCGGGGCGGATTGGGGTGGGGGGTGTGGCGGTGTTCGGTCCGGGATGAGCTTTCGGCCCCGCCGCCGCTTCTTTGCAGGAGCGCTTTGGGAGCGGTTACTTTGTTTCCACTTGTACTGGGGGAGCCCGGCAGAGCGTGGCGGGGAGCGAGGCATCTGCTCGGCAGGCTCTGCTCTTCGGTTTAGGGATGACCCTGAAGCCTAAAGTGCGCTGGAGCGGACCGAAGGGGTGGGGTTGAGAAGGAGAGTGGCGGGGGGGAGGAGGGGAATGGCGGGGGGGAGGGAGTGGGGGGGAGTGTGGCGGTGTTCGGTCCGGGAAGAGCTTTCGGCCCCGCCGCCGGTTCTTTGCAGGAGCGCTTTAGGAGCCGTTACTTTGTTTCCACTGGGAGATTGGGGGCCCGGCAGAGCCTGGCAGGGAGGGAGGCATCCGCTCGGCAGGCTCTGCTCTTCGGTTTAGGGATGACCCTGAAGCCTAAAGTGCGCTGGAGCGGAACGAAGGGGTGGGGCTGAGGGCGGGGGTGGCGGGGGGGGGGGAGAAGGGATGTGGCGGGGGGGGGGGGGGGGAGTGGGGGGAGGGTGTGTGGTGTTGTTCGGTCCGGGAAGACCTATCGGCCCCGGCGCCGCTTCTTTGCAGTAGCGCTTTACGAGCCGTTACTGTGGAAAACGCTGAATTGTGGCTTTTGCAAACTGAAATTCTGTATTGCATATTCTTTTGCTGACTTGTGAATTAGGCCTGCCTTGTCAGAAATACTTTTTGTAGGGAATTTAGGATTGTTAATATAGTTTTGCTGTTAGTTGTGTTAAAAGAATTAGTGCAAAATCTCTCTCTCAAACAAGGGTTCATTTCAAATACATAGCTCTGCTCTGAATAAGTAAACCCAGGACTGATAAGGAGGAAACATCCCAAGGAAGGTTATACCTGGTATAGATAAGAAGAAAACATCCCAAGGATGACTGTGCGTATCTGAAACAATCACAACACAACTACGCATGTGCCAGGGAAAGAAGGTTAAAAGTTCAACCTGAGGACGACTTCGAGCCTTCATCACTGAGACCCCCTGATGACCACCACCACCACCACCAGACAGTACGCAGGCGCAACTGGGAGGAGTTTATGGAAACGACTTCTTGGGACTCATTTTAATACGAAGCGGGACAGGTCACGAATATGTATAGGTATAGGAGATGACCTAATGATTTTGGACAGAATATTGTATAAAAATGCCACGAACTCTGACCAAAAGTGTGCCTACTTTGTTAGGTAACCCGCTCTTGCAAGAACGTATAGTAAATTACTGCTTCACTAATGTGTCTAACTCGAGTCCTTTTTTTTAGGACCCTTTTCCCATTTCTAACATTACTTTGTTTCCACTTGTACTTAGGGAGCCTGGCAGAGCGTGGCAGGGAGGGAGGCAACTGCTCAGCAGGCTCTGCTCTTCGGTTTAGGGATGACCCTGAAGCCTAAAGTGCGCTGGAGCGGAACAAAGGGGTGTGGTTGGGGGGGGGGGACGGGGATGGGATGGGACGGTGTTCGGTCCGGGAAGAGCTTTCGGCCCCGCCCCCGCTTCTTTGCAGGAGCGCTTTAGGAGCGGTTACTTTGTTTCCACTTGTCCTTAGGGAGCCCGGCAGAGCGTGGCAGGGAGGGAGGCATCTGCTCGGCAGGCTCTGCTCTCCCCTTTAGGAATGATCCTGAAGCCTAAAGTGCGCTGGAGCGGACCGAAGGGGTGTGGTTGAGAAGGAGGGGGGGTAGGGAGGGGAATGGCGGGGGGGGGGTGTGCAGGGCTGGGGTTGGGGAGTGGCGGGGGGTGTGGGTGTGGCGGTGTTTGGTCCGGGGGGACCTATCGGCCCCGGCGCCGCTTCTTTGCAGGAGCGCTTTAGGAGCCGTTACTTTGTTTCCACTTGTACTTAGGGAGCCCGAGTGGACCGAAGGGGGGCGGGGCTGAGAGGGGGGTGGGGAGGGGGGGGGGCCCGACCTGCTCTGCTCTCCTCTCCTGTTTAGCAATGACCCTAAACCCTATCGTGTGCGGGAGCAGCTCGTGGGGTGGGGGTGGGGGAGTGGAGGTGAGCTGGGGGGGATGAGGGAGGAGGGCGGTGTTCTGTCCAGGAAGATCTTTCAGCCCCGGCACCGGTTCATTTTTGGGAGCTTATTAGGAGTGGATTCATTTTGTTAGCACTTGTAGAAGTAGGCCCCAGCAGAGGTTGGCAGTGAGTTAGGCTGCTCAGCTCCCGTGGCTGAGAATGCGCCTGAACCCCCAAAGTGGTTGGGGCTACCTGGGAGTGGGGGGGGTGTTGTGGGGTAAGGGTCCGTGTGTGTGTTCAGTCAAGGAACAGCTTTTGAACTGAGATGCTTAAAAGGAGTTTTCTTTTTTATTTTTTCTTAAGACGACTTCTATTAGGCCCCGGCAGAGGCTGACAGAGAGCTAGGCCTCGGCTTGGCCTGCTCTGCTCCCTTGTTTAGGGATGCCCCTGAACCCCAATGTTAGGTGCAGCCCCTCATGGGGCTACCTGGGCTTAGGGGTGTGGTGCGGGAATGAGGGGCTGTGTGGGTGTCCAGTCCCCGGAAGATCTGTCACCCCGGGAAGTTTATTAGGAACTTCTTTTTTCCTTTCTTTAAGACTCCTTCAAGTAGGCCCTGGCAGAGGCTGGCAGTGGGATAGGAGGCCTCTGCTGGGCCTGCTCTGCTCCTGTGGCTTAGCATGCCCCTGAACCTTACAGTGCTCTAAAGCGGCTCGTGGGCCTACCTACTGGAAGGGTGGGGGTGGGGGTTCAGTCCAGGAAGAGCTTTCCGCTCCAGGATCTTATTAGGAGTTTCTTTCTGGTTTTTTACCCCTTTTAAACGCAGGCCCCGGCAGAGGCTGGGGGTGAGCTAGGCCTCTGCCGGGCCTGCTCTGCTCCTGTGGCTTAGCATGCCCCTGAACCTTACAGTGCTCTAAAGCGGCTCTTGGGCCTACCTACTGGAAGGGTGGGGGTGGGGGTTCAGTCCAGGAAGAGCTTTCCGCTCCAGGATCTTATTAGGAGTTTCTTTCTGGTTTTTTTACCCCTTTTAAATGCAGGCCCCGGCAGAGGCTGGGGGTGAGCTAGGCCTCTGCTGGGCCTGCTCTGCTCCTGTGGCTTAGCATGCCCCTGAACCTTACAGTGCTCTAAAGCGGCTCGTGGGCCTACCTACTGGAAGGGTGGGGGTGGGGGTTCAGTCCAGGAAGAGCTTTCCGCTCCAGGATCTTATTAGGAGTTTCTTTCTGGTTTTTTACCCCTTGTAAAAGCATGCCCCGGCAGAGGCTGGGGGTGAGCTAGGCCTCTGCCGGGCCTGCTCTGCTCCTGTGGCTTAGCATGCCCCTGAACCTTACAGTGCTCTAAAGCGGCTCGTGGGCCTACCTACTGGAAGGGTGGGGGTGGGGGTTCAGTCCAGGAAGAGCTTTCCGCTCCAGGATCTTATTAGGAGTTTCTTTCTGGTTTTTTACCCCTTTTAAACGCAGGCCCCGGCAGAGGCTGGGGGTGAGCTAGGCCTCTGCCGGGCCTGCTCTGCTCCTGTGGCTTAGCATGCCCCTGAACCTTACAGTGCTCTAAAGCGGCTCGTGGGCCTACCTACTGGAAGGGTGGGGGTGGGGGTTCAGTCCAGGAAGAGCTTTCCGCTCCAGGATCTTATTAGGAGTTTCTTTCTGGTTTTTTACCCCTTTTAAACGCAGGCCCCGGCAGAGGCTGGGGGTGAGCTAGGCCTCTGCCGGGCCTGCTCTGCTCCTGTGGCTTAGCAAGCACCTGAACCTTACAGTGCTCTAAAGCGGCTCGTGGGCCTACCTACTGGAAGGGTGGGGGTGGGGGTTCAGTCCAGGAAGAGCTTTCCGCTCCAGGATCTTATTAGGAGTTTCTTTCTGGTTTTTTACCCCTTTTAAACGCAGGCCCCGGCAGAGGCTGGGGGTGAGCTAGGCCTCTGCCGGGCCTGCTCTGCTCCTGTGGCTTAGCATGCCCCTGAACCTTACAGTGCTCTAAAGCGGCTCGTGGGCCTACCTACTGGAAGGGTGGGGGTTCAGTCCAGGAAGAGCTTTCCGCTCCAGGATCTTATTAGGAGTTTCTTTCTGGTTTTTTACCCCTTTTAAACGCAGGCCCCGGCAGAGGCTGGGGGTGAGCTAGGCCTCTGCCGGGCCTGCTCTGCTCCTGTGGCTTAGCAAGCCCCTGAACCTTACAGTGCTCTAAAGCGGCTCGTGGGCCTACCTACTGGAAGGGTGGGGGTTCAGTCCAGGAAGAGCTTTCCGCTCCAGGATCTTATTAGGAGTTTCTTTCTGGTTTTTTACCCCTTTTAAATGCAGGCCCCGGCAGAGGCTGGGGGTGAGCTAGGCCTCTGCCGGGCCTGCTCTGCTCCTGTGGCTTAGCATGCCCCTGAACCTTACAGTGCTCTAAAGCGGCTCGTGGGCCTACCTACTGGAAGGGTGGGGGTGGGGGTTCAGTCCAGGAAGAGCTTTCCGCTCCAGGATCTTATTAGGAGTTTCTTTCTGGTTTTTTACCCCTTTTAAACGCAGGCCCCGGCAGAGGCTGGGGGTGAGCTAGGCCTCTGCCGGGCCTGCTCTGCTCCTGTGGCTTAGCATGCCCCTGAACCTTACAGTGCTCTAAAGCAGCTCGTGGGCCTACCTACTGGAAGGGTGGGGGTTCAGTCCAGGAAGAGCTTTCCGCTCCAGGATCTTATTAGGAGTTTCTTTCTGGTTTTTTACCCCTTTTAAACGCAGGCCCCGGCAGAGGCTGGGGGTGAGCTAGGCCTCTGCCGGGCCTGCTCTGCTCCTGTGGCTTAGCAAGCCCCTGAACCTTACAGTGCTCTAAAGCGGCTCGTGGGCCTACCTACTGGAAGGGTGGGGGTTCAGTCCAGGAAGAGCTTTCCGCTCCAGGATCTTATTAGGAGTTTCTTTCTGGTTTTTTACCCCTTTTAAATGCAGGCCCCGGCAGAGGCTGGGGGTGAGCTAGGCCTCTGCCGGGCCTGCTCTGCTCCTGTGGCTTAGCATGCCCCTGAACCTTACAGTGCTCTAAAGCAGCTCGTGGGCCTACCTACTGGAAGGGTGGGGGTGGGGGTTCAGTCCAGGAAGAGCTTTCCGCTCCAGGATCTTATTAGGAGTTTCTTTCTGGTTTTTTACCCCTTTTAAACGCAGGCCCCGGCAGAGGCTGGGGGTGAGCTAGGCCTCTGCTGGGCCTGCTCTGCTCCTGTGGCTTAGCATGCCCCTGAACCATACAGTGCTCTAAAGCGGCTCGTGGGCCTACCTACTGGAAGGTTGGGGGTGGGGGTTCAGTCCAGGAAGAGCTTTCCGCTCCAGGATCTTATTAGGAGTTTCTTTCTGGTTTTTTACCCCTTTTAAACGCAGGCCCCGGCAGAGGCTGGGGGTGAGCTAGGCCTCTGCCGGGCCTGCTCTGCTCCTGTGGCTTAGCAAGCCCCTGAACCTTACAGTGCTCTAAAGCGGCTCGTGGGCCTACCTACTGGAAGGGTGGGGGTTCAGTCCAGGAAGAGCTTTCCGCTCCAGGATCTTATTAGGAGTTTCTTTCTGGTTTTTTACCCCTTTTAAACGCAGGCCCCGGCAGAGGCTGGGGGTGAGCTAGGCCTCTGCCGGGCCTGCTCTGCTCCTGTGGCTTAGCATGCCCCTGAACCTTACAGTGCTCTAAAGCGGCTCGTGGGCCTACCTACTGGAAGGGTGGGGGTGGGGTTTCAGTCCAGGAAGAGCTTTCCGCTCCAGGATCTTATTAGGAGTTTCTTTCTGGTTTTTTACCCCTTTTAAACGCAGGCCCCGGCAGAGGCTGGGGGTGAGCTAGGCCTCTGCCGGGCCTGCTCTGCTCCTGTGGCTTAGCATGCCCCTGAACCTTACAGTGCTCTAAAGCGGCTCGTGGGCCTACCTACTGGAAGGGTGGGGGTGGGGGTTCAGTCCAGGAAGAGCTTTCCGCTCCAGGATCTTATTAGGAGTTTCTTTCTGGTTTTTTACCCCTTTTAAACGCAGGCCCCGGCAGAGGCTGGGGGTGAGCTAGGCCTCTGCCGGGCCTGCTCTGCTCCTGTGGCTTAGCAAGCCCCTGAACCTTACAGTGCTCTAAAGCGGCTCGTGGGCCTACCTACTGGAAGGGTGGGGGTGGGGGTTCAGTCCAGGAAGAGCTTTCCGCTCCAGGATCTTATTAGGAGTTTCTTTCTGGTTTTTTACCCCTTTTAAACGCAGGCCCCGGCAGAGGCTGGGGGTGAGCTAGGCCTCTGCCGGGCCTGCTCTGCTCCTGTGGCTTAGCATGCCCCTGAACCTTACAGTGCTCTAAAGCGGCTCGTGGGCCTACCTACTGGAAGGGTGGGGGTGGGGGTTCAGTCCAGGAAGAGCTTTCCGCTCCAGGATCTTATTAGGAGTTTCTTTCTGGTTTTTTACCCCTTTTAAACGCAGGCCCCGGCAGAGGCTGGGGGTGAGCTAGGCCTCTGCCGGGCCTGCTCTGCTCCTGTGGCTTAGCATGCCCCTGAACCTTACAGTGCTCTAAAGCGGCTCGTGGGCCTACCTACTGGAAGGGTGGGGGTGGGGGTTCAGTCCAGGAAGAGCTTTCCGCTCCAGGATCTTATTAGGAGTTTCTTTCTGGTTTTTTACCCCTTTTAAACGCAGGCCCCGGCAGAGGCTGGGGGTGAGCTAGGCCTCTGCCGGGCCTGCTCTGCTCCTGTGGCTTAGCATGCCCCTGAACCTTACAGTGCTCTAAAGCGGCTCTTGGGCCTACCTACTGGAAGGGTGGGGGTGGGGGTTCAGTCCAGGAAGAGCTTTCCGCTCCAGGATCTTATTAGGAGTTTCTTTCTGGTTTTTTACCCCTTTTAAACGCAGGCCCCGGCAGAGGCTGGGGGTGAGCTAGGCCTCTGCCGGGCCTGCTCTGCTCCTGTGGCTTAGCATGCCCCTGAACCTTACAGTGCTCTAAAGCGGCTCGTGGGCCTACCTACTGGAAGGGTGGGGGTGGGGGTTCAGTCCAGGAAGAGCTTTCCGCTCCAGGATCTTATTAGGAGTTTCTTTCTGGTTTTTTACCCCTTTTAAACGCAGGCCCCGGCAGAGGCTGGGGGTGAGCTAGGCCTCTGCCGGGCCTGCTCTGCTCCTGTGGCTTAGCATGCCCCTGAACCTTACAGTGCTCTAAAGCGGCTCGTGGGCCTACCTACTGGAAGGGTGGGGGTTCAGTCCAGGAAGAGCTTTCCGCTCCAGGATCTTATTAGGAGTTTCTTTCTGGTTTTTTACCCCTTTTAAACGCAGGCCCCGGCAGAGGCTGGGGGTGAGCTAGGCCTCTGCCGGGCCTGCTCTGCTCCTGTGGCTTAGCAAGCCCCTGAACCTTACAGTGCTCTAAAGCGGCTCGTGGGCCTACCTACTGGAAGGGTGGGGGTGGGGGTTCAGTCCAGGAAGAGCTTTCCGCTCCAGGATCTTATTAGGAGTTTCTTTCTGGTTTTTTACCCCTTTTAAACGCAGGCCCCGGCAGAGGCTGGGGGTGAGCTAGGCCTCTGCCGGGCCTGCTCTGCTCCTGTGGCTTAGCATGCCCCTGAACCTTACAGTGCTCTAAAGCGGCTCGTGGGCCTACCTACTGGAAGGGTGGGGGTGGGGGTTCAGTCCAGGAAGAGCTTTCCGCTCCAGGATCTTATTAGGAGTTTCTTTCTGGTATTTTACCCCTTTTAAACGCAGGCCCCGGCAGAGGCTGGGGGTGAGCTAGGCCTCTGCCGGGCCTGCTCTGCTCCTGTGGCTTAGCAAGCCCCTGAACCTTACAGTGCTCTAAAGCGGCTCGTGGGCCTACCTACTGGAAGGGTAGGGGTGGGGGTTCAGTCCAGGAAGAGGTTTCCGCCCCAGGATCTTATTGGAGTTGAGCTTTCAGCCTGGGCCCGCTTCTTTTGTGGAGCTCCTTAGGAGCGGTTTCTTTGTTACCATTTGTAAAAGGAGAGCCTGGCAGGGAGGGTGTCATGCTCTCGGCCTGCTGTGGTCTCCCGTTTTAAAGTGCACTGGAGCGGCTCGGCGGGTGGGCGTGGCAGTGTTCGGTCCGGAAAGAGCTTTCGGCCCCGGCGCCGCTTCTTTACGGGAGCGCTTTAGGAGCGGTTACTTTGTTTCCACTTGTACTTGGCGAGCCCGGCAGAGCCTGGCAGGGAGCGAGGCATCTGCTCGGCAGGCTCTGATCTCCGCTTTAGGGATGACCCTGAAGCCTAAAGTGCGCTCGAGCGGAACGAAGGGGGTGGGGCTGAGAAGGGGCGGGGGGAAGGGGGAGGGAACGGTGTTCGGTCCGGGAAGAGCTTTCGGCCCCGGCGCCGCTTCTTTGCAGGAGCTCTTTAGGAGCGGTTACTTTGTTTCCACTTGTACTTAGGGAGCCCGGCAGAGCGTGGCGGGGAGCGAGGCATCTGCTCGGCAGGCTCTGATCTCTCCCTTTTAGGAATGACCCTGAAGCCTAAAGTGCGCTGGAGTGGAACGAAGGGGTGGGGCTGAGGGGGGGGGGGCGGTGTTGGGTCCGGGGATGACCTTTCGGCCCCGGCGCCGCTCTTTAGGAGCCGCTACTTTGTTTCCACTTGTACTTAGGGAGCCCGGCAGAGCGTGGCAGGGAGGGAGGCATCCGCTCCGCAGGCTCTGCTCTCTCCCTTCTAGGAATGACCCTGAAGCCTAAAGTGTTGCTGGATCGGACCGAAGGGGGTGAGGCTGAGAAGAGGGAGTAGGGGGGGGACGGTGTTGGGTCCGGGGATGACCTTTCGGCCCCGTCCTCGCTTCTTTGCAGGAGGACTCTAGGAGCGGTTAGCCACCGGTTCGCCCTGGCACCGCGCGGGGGTGGGGGGGGCCGCCGGTTTACCCGCGCGGTAAAACGACAGCGTCCCTCCGGTCTATCGGCTTCCAGAAGCGGTTGTCAGGTCTACCCGACTCACGAGTGGAACTTTGTCTCTCCCCTGGTGGGGAGAGCCCGTCAGTCCTGGTGTTTTTTACAGAGGAGTCGCTGTTTTTCGCCGCCTCCAGTTTGGTCGTGGTAAACTCTCGCGTTGTTTGGCGCCCCTTCCCGTCGTTCAGATGTCTGTCTCTTGAAGCTTTTCGTGGGAGGAGGCGTCTATCTCCGTCCTATGAGTGCGAGCGGTGACTCGCCTCGAGGGCGATTCCTGAGAGCGGCCGCTACCCGCGCGAGACTGCCGTAGAAAGGGCGAGCTAGGCGGCTTTCTCGGCGGGTTTTGGCCCCGGTGGCCCGGCACCGCTCCTGCTCGTTCGGCACGGCAGCGACCCGCCCCCCCTTTTGGCTCATCCTGATCCGAGCCGGTGTGTGGGGTATCCCCGATGGGTCGAGATTCGTAAGGGAGCCGTGGCCGAGGGCAGAGTGCGGCGGCCGTTGTCTTACCGGTACGCTGAAAAGCGTGTTGCGGGGCGGAGGCCGTCACGAGAGAGCGCTGGAAGCCCGTGGGGTTGGCGAGAGCACACGAAGGGGGAGCCCCCCGAATGTCCTACCCCCGGCCGCGGAGAGCGCAGGATTCGATCGGGCGAGGTTGGCGGCGCCTTGCCCTTTATTCCTCTGGCCCTAAGCTGGAGCCCGTTGCGATGAGTTGCGAGTTGAAGACCGGTGGCCGGTGGCGGTCTCTGGCACTCTCGAACGCTGAAAAGCTCGGTGGCGGGGTGTGCTCTGCTTTCGGCTTGACTCTCACCCTCTCCGCGATGGTAGAGGTGCGCTGCCGCCGCATCCCGAGGTCCTTGTGAAAGTGGCGGCTCGCCCCCGTTTGTTTTTGTTTTTTTTTGGGGTTTTTTGTTTGTTTTTTTGTTTTGTTTTTTTTCCTCCACCCTCCCTTTTTCTTTTTTCCACTCGCTCTCTCCGGCCTAAAGCGGGGTACAGAGGGGCGTCTGGCAGGTAGAGAGCAAGACCAGCCCGGGCAAGTGTGCCGTTGCCTGCTTTTGTGGCTTCTCTTGGCCCCTCTCGAGTGAGCCCGAGGATGGCGTTGGGTTGGGTGAGGCGTCAGCGCTTCGCATTTTCTTTTTGTTTTGGCTGGTGTGAGGCGTATGTAGGGGCGGCCCGTGGTGTGTCTGGCCTTCCCTGGCTTCATCGGCTGCCGGAGGGCTCGGCGTCAAGGTCTTGCACGAGAATAGTAGCTGCGGTAGCTTTTTCTCCGGCCTTAAGCTGGAAGCCGGTGAAGCGGGCCGAGAAAAACTCCTCTGGTCCCGCTGGCCCCGGCAGGCGTGCGTGTGGCGGCGGCTGTGCCCGGAGCCCGCTGTTGCTTTCCTCGGTTTCGCGTGGGCTGGGGATAGGCGCGCCTCGGGTTTTCTTTTTTTTTCCGTTTTTTTCTTTTCTGGCCGCCCCCCGCCCAGCCTCCCTCCTCCGGGCTTTTGCTCCTCGCGGGCTCAGGGCGATGCGGGCCGGTGGCTGGCGGTGATGTGCGGCGCTCGACCGCCTTGAAAGCGGGGTGGGTGGGTGGGTGGGTGGGTGGGGGGGAGGTCGGACACGGGACCGTGTGGCGCCTGCCGAG